>JAQGAU010002797.1:0-14573 GCA_034698045.1 Paramacrobiotus richtersi
AAAAGAAGCAAATATATATAAATAAATAATTAATAAAGCGATAAATTTACCTCTTGGAGAATATCCTGCGCCGCGACAGCTTTCAGGACATTTTTCTTGCTCGTTTCCTGCACCTCCCCGGCCAGGATGAACTCGTCGAGAATAAAGTAGGCTTTTTCAAAGTTGAAGATGATATCCAGTTCACACACCGAGCCGAAATATTTATCCAACAGCTCCACGTAACGGTGAATAATCTCCAGTACCAGCAGTTCGTTGTCGCGCGAATGCACCGCACAGCAGAAATACAGACTGGCGTACCTAACAAACAACAAAAGCCCATTGTTCAGGCGTCTGTTTATCATCAAAACAATGAAATATTTTGGGAAAAGCAGTGCACAATCTGTGACAATCAAGAAATAAACACAGGTAAGCAAAGGGATGGATAACGGCGTTACGAGCATGGCCGGAAAGGGACCGTAATAAAGATGCTCTAGTTGCAACCGCCCAGAGCACGCTGTCACATAATAAAATAAAAGAGGCCTCGTAACGCCACTATCAGCTTGGAATGTGGAAATTTTACAGCTGAATGCGCGAAATGAGCATTCTGGAATAAATTCCAATATAATAAATATAATAAACAATTTTTAAAATGGTAAAATTATATCTCTGACTTTTAAGCATACCTTTTATAAATGATTTTGAGGTCCTTCCATTCCAGGATGTTGCTGGTCTTGGATTTACGTTGGAGGATGAGATTGATCAATTCCCGCGAGACCTTCTTCTTCTGCTTGTCTTCATACGAAGCGTACCATTTCTGGAGACGCAGCTTTCCCTGACGACTGAAGAGCAACAAAAACTGAATCTGAAAAACATCCAATTTAAAGTTAAAAACAGGGAGTCTGGGAACAATCATTATGCATAATAGACATCGAAACAGCGCCCAGCTAAATCCACACAAGCAAGCGTATCCCTGTACGAAATCATAACAAATCCGCCCTTCTATACAGCGATACACACAGAATCAGCCTGGTAATATTGTTCGCTAATGGAATAAATCACAGCTTACCATGTTGAGATTTGAGATGTCAGCTCAATCCAGAGATTCCGTTAAAGAATGTGATAACGCATTCAAACAGAAGACTAGTGTTTTTTACATCATATAATGGCAGAAAAGATTGCCAAATTTCCCATGAAGTTTCACCCAACCTGCAGGCAAAATTTCGAAATATGCGCCGTGATTTTTCTCGACAAAACCACTAGGGACAGCGTGGAGTGTCGAGGCACATCGTTCATCAGTGTGGCGTGCTGAAGTAGCAAGGCAAGGGTATTAACTCGTTTCGAGCGTGTCAGTGATAGCTGGGAAATTGTTTTCGTATCCAGAAAAATAAAACTCTCTCCGCGTCGTGTCTGTACTATGTTCCCAAGTAACGATGAAAAACCCAAAAAAATGTAAGACGACCACCCACTGGAGACTCCTCCCCCGTATTACGGTCTTCCTGGTCAAATGGTTCGTACTCCACGCCCTGAGTCGTATTCTCTCGCTGAACTATCTGTTATCCGGGTGCGTCGTACTCCTGAGCCAAATGAACAATCTCCAGCGTGTCTGCCGTCGGGCCATCTACAAACTCGACACCACCATCACTGACAAGATCCAGATTAAGATCCGCGAAGTCACCAGTACGGATCCGTGGGGTCCGACGGCCGCGGATATGGCGGAGATTGCCGAGGCGGCCGCCACCAAGACCCCGTTGATTCTCTCGGAGATTTGGTTCCGATTGGATGAGGACAACTGGAAGCATGTGTACAAGGGGCTGGTGCTGTTGGATTATCTGATTAAACATGGTCCGGAGAATGTGGCCAAGCAGTGCTGGCAGAATATCGATAGGTTAGTTCAAACAGTTCAGTACCGTAAATTTGGTTTAATCTACAGTAAATTTAGTTTAATTGTAGTAAAAATGATTTACTTATTAGAAGTTTACACTTTACTTATTAATTAGTTATTAGTAGACGTTGAAGTTTTTGACACTCGTATTTCATTCGCAATGCAATTTGCAAGATGATAAACGCAGTTGACGATACATTCGTTTCAGGTTGCGCGAGCTGCGAAGTTTCCCGTTTGTTGACGCTGAGAGCAATCCATCGAGACGGATTAGGGAGAAGGCGGGGCAGGTACTTGGCCTGATAAGTGATGGGAGCAAGTTGACGATGGAGCGCGATAAAGCCCGTAGGATCCGGGAAAGAGTCTCATATAAGGATCGCGAGTTCCAGGAGTTCTTTCATGGAGTGGCACCTGACCTTTCGCTCTCTGGTTCGCCAGTTTTCCCGACAGTTTCTGGTAAGAAACGACTCACATTGTCATACTGTCGAGTGTCGACATTCCGTAAGTGAAGCAGAAACATCGACGATGTTACACCAGACGGGAACTGCCGGAAGTTCCTTATTTTCTTAATGTACTGTATGTGTACATTGTGCAAACACATCGTAAGTTCCCTGAATTACCTGTAGGATCGCTGTCCGAACATTCTCTATCCTTATAAAAATTATCGCGTACGTACATAAAAGGTAAAAAGTTTTGAAATTTGAAGAAAAAAAGGTCAGTTCGGAAGTGCGGCATCCTTCCATTACATACAGCCTGGTTACTTTGTTGCCTGTCCCTAACAAGTTTATATCTCCAGCTAATTGAACAATGCATTAAAAGGGAAAATTTATAGCTAGAAGCTCGCTAAACCGAATGCTGAAGTACAGTGCGTACATTCTATATCATACAGTACGTATCTAGACAGAAAATTATGAGACACGAATACGCCAAGCTTCGTGTGCATGATGGTATTATACCTTGCTGACCTTTCGCTGTTTTTCTGACTTATGCAGCTATGCTACACAATAGGCACTAATTTTCTGGACCTCCAGATCACGCGTTGCCGTTTTAAGCGTCCAGAATCAGCAGATTAACGACATTTTCCTCGTAATACTGTTTACAGAACCAGCCACTGGTGATGCCTGTTCTTCCGTCCTCCAGCCGCGCAACGAAGAAGAAGAGGCTTTGCATCTCCAGCTCGCACTGGCCGCCAGTAAGAAAGACGCGGAACTCAACACACCAGAGCAAGTTCGTCCACCGTCTAATTCAACGGTTTGCTCAAATCTGATCGATCTTTCCACCGTATCCTCCGATTTGGACACTTCTGACCAAACCATAACGCCACACAATTCAGAAAGTAGTGAATCATCGGGTGGCTCGAAAAGACGGTTAATCATTCCACCGGCGAAGTTTTTCTGTCATAGTTTGTTGTCGGAAGAGGGCTTTGGGGATTTGGTTAATCGTGCCGATGCAGATAAAACTGACCGGTCAGAAGCGAACGATCTCGCTGGGTTGGAAACCTGGCTGAATTCACGATGATTTTTGTTTTAATTTATTTTACTCGTTTGTAAATAAAGCAACTTCTAGTGCTTTGAAAGCAATTCACACGCATTAAATAAGCCGTTGTTTGAAAAGACAAGTTATTAGGCGGAATATTCAGGAGGTTGCTCGGGTGATTCCTCCGCTTCCGCTTGTGTATAAGTTGGTGGGGGATTGATAGGTTGGGGAGGCACACTTTCCACAAGTAACTGACCCTACACAAGGGAACAGAAAGGACTGCATAATTTATTTCATATACGGAATGATCTCTTGTAACGTTAATTTACGTCACTTAAAGTTCATAAATTCGTGAATTTTCCAAACAAAATTTGTCAATTTGGGCGGCATATCTTTGCTCATTTTCCGGTTATACAACTCATTCTGCACGTCAGTTTAATGTTTATTTATCGAAGAAGCTCAGTTTGAACTTTCTTTGGTATTTCATTTCGTATTTATATTTTGAATTTATGTTGAACTTACTTTGCGATTTATTAACATTAAATTGCAGTGAAAATAAATTGACAGTAAATGTTAATTTAACTTCCGTGATCTAATATTATTTTAGTAACTTAATAATTATAAATTTCATTTAAATTTGTCAACTAAAAAATAAGGATTATAAATCAAATTTAAAGTAGTAATATAATGGGCAACAAGCAGCATTTCGAAGTGTAGTAAAATGTCCCATACTTGTAATATATTGTGCATCCATTTCTGCTGTCGATTATCGCGAACAATCCGGGCTTTCTCCTCCCGGATAAACAGCATGGTTAGGCAGAAAATTCGGATAAAATACAGCTAAAACAAGCACATCGACATGTTCAGCCGATGTAACTTACGCGTGACCTTTATTACTTGCCTTAACGAGTATGATGAGAACCGCGGCTACGAGCGCCCAGATGTGGACGTTCTCATACCAGTGGTCGTATTCCCTTTCTTCATCCTGGATCAGTCCTCGCTGTTATCACACAAAACAGTAAATATTGCAAAGCTAAAGATTTCGGATTAGGGAGTTTACCAGCTTGTGGAACGCTGCGGAATCATAGCCATAAATGTCAAAACCGGAAATATAAATTGTGGAGAATATGATATCCAGAACGTGTCCAACAAGAAACGGGACAATCAGTGATGGCGCGCCCTGCAAAGGTCACGCAGTGAAAAGATAACTTTTCCACAAATCCCAAACCGTGTGTTAACATAGAGTGCGCGTAAAAATATCATGCATTAGAAAACACGAGGAAAAACACCCGTCCAAGCCAGCGATCAACATGAAGGCCAAAAAAGGCTGGTTTCGTTTGAATTAAGTTGCTTCTAACGATGGCGATAGTCACAATTGCGTTACCGAGTTTCTTGTAACGCCTAATCAACAATAAACCGTACGTTAAGTTTAGCGCTGCATATACCTTGAGAACGCCCACAACAGCCAGCAAAGCCGTCAGTCCATTCAATGAAGCATACAGCACCGAATACAACAGCTGCGACTGATTGAACGTGGCCTTCTCGCCCGGCACAATGACAAACACAGAGATGAACTTGGTGACGTTGACGTTCAAGGTGGACTTGCTGAGCAGCACATCCTCGGTGTCGTCCGTGTCGTTGACGTCGGCCACTTCCACGCGAACTACTTGCCGGATAAAGGACTTCTCCGTCTGGGTGGGACCCAGGGCGGATAGCTGGGTCTGGCGGTGGTGGAAGCTGACGGCCACCAGGTAGGTTAGGAGGATCATGGCGACCATGTTGACTATCTGCAACGTATATTAGCGTTACTTGTAAACCGATGGTTTTTTTCCAGAATATTATGCATTCGCCATTCAAACTGCTCATTTAACCGATTACAACCAGATGACGGGCTCCCGGACTGGACTGCCTACTGTGATGTCATGGTGTTGTTTCGGATTAAAGCGTTTTAAATGTGTAAACGTCTTGATCATATAAATTCATATCAAATTAAAAATAAAGCAAATTCAACTTCGAAGCCTATTGTATTGAATATTCTTGAATTCTACTTTATGGTTCCTCGTTTCAGCCGAAACGTCCAAGAATATGGCCATCGCGGGTACGCAACGTTTGTATTCATTACGCATACGTAATTCCGTAGCATTATTGCCATCTTTTTTTATCCGATATTTTCTTTGCAGAAAAATAGTAAAAATATATGCTTCATCAATCAGCAACATTGATTTGATCTACGTGTAGTTAATTTCACAACGAAATCTCGTTTTCTGCGCGGAACATTAGCATGTATGAAGAAAACGTTTACAGATTCGAGATGCAATGCACGAAATTCAAGGGCTCTGTGTTAAAGAACTATGTCAAATCTGCACATTCAGAGAACCAGGATCTCCAGTGTAACCTGCAAGCGCACTGACATACAGTAACAATAATTAATAATGAAACGCTACCCGAAAGTTGATGTTTTCCTGTTAAGACTTAATTGATCTCAAAAAACCAAAGGTACCCGAAGCAATTTTCACTGGGTTTTGAAACCAGATTATTGTTTCTGTGACCTTTGGAAGTTCTTTCTCACTTACCACATGGCTCGTAAAGAGCGCCAAGGAAGCGCTGCGGACGTGGATGCATCCGAAACATTGATAAAATGAGTACGGGCGTGACCGCATGATAGCGGTGCAAGTATGTCAGGAGTACGACAAAATTTTTACGCTTTTGTTTCTCTTCTTTACAGTGTGAAGTAAGAAAGGCTTGAATTGGTTCGATCGCTGCTGCTCTTTAACTAGCGTCTTGTACTCGATTCCTCTGCACTGGAGAAGTCGGTTTCCAAGAAACAAACTTCATTTTTTATTACCGTACAACATAAATTGATAAGTACGTTATTGTAAAACATTCAGTAGATTGCTGCGATAGTCTATGAAGTGTTTACTGTATAAGTATCACGCGCTCAGATTAACAGTTTTTGACGAGTTCTCCAGTAGGCTCGAAATGTTCCGTAACATGTAGGTCATCTCTTTGCGGAACGTCTTCTCCTTGATTAAGTTGGCCATATCATTCTTTTGGTCACGCGTTTGGTAGATCAGGATGAAATAGGATAATAAGGCGCCCGTGACCTTAAAACAATTATTGCGTATAGAATACGGCAAAAATGGCTGTAAGACCAACGTTTACCGTTATCAGGTACTCTTTACTGACTGCAAACAATCCTCCTGCTGAGATGGCGGTGCTCTGCGACATGACAATTTCTTCACGAAATTGCCGGCTGTAAACGTCCAGAAACGAGTCGGGATATTCGTCACCGATGGCTTCCAGTGTTTTACTGATTCGCAGGATCTGAAAAACGAATGTTACAACTGCGGCGACTTTTGACAATTATTGTACAAGAAGCAATCTGGCGGAACTACAGAGGCGGAACTTCTGTAGGGGCAAGAATTTATGCTGCTTCTTACTGATTCGTCTTTCCTATGAAAAATGTTGTAACCCGACAACTGCGCATCTATTACTTTCATAGGTTGGGTGCGGAACGAAATAATCAACGAATCCACTCCGTTCCAGTGATTTTGAGGTAAGTACCATACCAGAACATTAACTACCCAGGCATAGAAATATTGGACTAATAATGTTTCGTTAAATAAACCGCACAAATATGGAATACGGATATGTCGGTACCACAGTGTAATCATATACGTAGAAGTACCTCATGTACATGTTTATCTGTATAATGCTACGTTCTAGATGTTCTGTAATTATAGTATAACCCTGGTACTTATACTGAAGTACCTGTACTAACCTGGGTATTGCATCCAATCAAAATAACCAGCCTCAAAATAGCCATACAGATTTCTGCGAACCCGCTGTAATACGTATAGACCCTGACGTTCTCGTTCAGTTGTGACCGGGTCACAAATTCGTCATCCTCCTCATCTTCTCCCTGTTCCAGCCGAACCCGTAGGTTGAATGCAATGAAAGACACGATAAAAACCATATCTTTTACACAGCTGAGTAATATCAGGCCGCCAAAGGTGCAACTGAATTCCCTTACTGTCCGAACAACTTTTTTGAAACAGACCATCAATATGGCGAGCTTCCCTTTCGTCTCTTCCAGATCGCTGTCAGCAGGCATTTGAACTCTTTGCAACCTGTCGTTTATTTTGGCGAAAGCACTTGTTATTGACAATACCAGCGTTAAAACGAACATGTGTGGTGCAGTGTTGCTGTGACTCAAGATCACACTGGCCACAACATCAAGAATGTAGATAGTCTCGAAGAATTTGGCGTTCACTACGTTGTTTCCAATTATCGTCCGAACAAGTTGTGGTAAGTCAGAGTCCATGAAAATAAGAACTACCGGTAACAGCGGGCACAAGACCGTCCAGATCACAGCGAATACGGCAAAACGCTGAACGAAAAGCAACCGGGACTTTGGCGTTACTTGTAGCAGCATTTTCTGAATGTTATTAATCAGCTGTTGGATCCGCTTACTACGGTGGAGAAAGTAGATATATGTTACGGGAGCAGTGAGGATGAAGAAGAGTCGCCGCAGTAGTTGTACCATGCTGAAAAACTCCATTGTGACGATGACATTGTAATCTACTTCTATCCATGCCCACAGATCGAACAAAACACAGACGAAGGCCAAAGATACAAGGAGAATGGAAAACGGAAGAAAGAAACGACTGAACGATCGCTCGGCTAACAGGGATGATAAGGGATAAAAGCCTGTACAGCGGAGGTAAGCGAGATAAGGACGGATTATCCCGTAGAACGGGCTTTGTCCGTCGGAGGTGCCAGTGGGTTTTGCCATTGTCTGGAAAAACGGGCTACAGGAAACGTACAGGAGTGCTGGATTCGAACTGTAAGGGTTACGAACCGCGAAGCCGCTGCGATTGTCAGCCTAAACATCCATTTAGATACAGCTTGCATGCCGGTTATTGAAAAGAGCATAATGTTCCCTCTTCATGTAAACAGCGGTAACCTGTCACTAGGTAGTCGTGGCTCTTTGACACATGCGGCATCTACAGTATTTCGGAATTTCGCGAGTCTCCTAACGCTAAGCAAACAATGGTGTATGGAGTTTGCTGTTGCGGATACTGACAAGAATGACAGCCGGTGTACGGCATGTATTTTGTATCAAATAAAAGTTTAACATGGATTACTTGGTGCTGTCTCGAATGCGGGACACCTCAGAGTTGTGGCAGCACTTCAAGAAGTGCGGAGAAAGCTAGTCGTCCTGGAATGTGTTGTAATCTAAACTGACATCGGCTGCGATAATCATGGATTCATGGACACGTGTAGATCGCTTCCCTTATGTTCTTTTTGTTCTGATAAAATCGGCTCGGTTTGGCGTAATCGTTTACTTTTGGGTTATTTTCACGTTGGTCGATATCTGTCGTTTCTTCAGCGTTCTTCGGGTCAGCGACTAATAAATAGTCTGGTTCTCTCATTTCACAGCACGTACTGCACGGTACTGGACGGCGTTCAAATATGAACAGTAATAAAGGTTAAAGAAACTTGCGGCTTGCCGTCAAAAGACTGAATGATTTTTATGTAGGTATAACGAAGTTAAACGAACTACTCAACAACTACTGAACAAAAGCCCCGACATACTCCAACAACGAAAAGAACTTCCATTTTGCTTTGCTAACGTTACATATCCATAAACCCGTCGCTTATGTGGCCGGCAATAAGGTTCCCCTTCGCCACAATGTCCCCCCGGTCCAGCAGTCATGTTACCCTGTGGGATGGCTACACGACCGCTTTATAAATTGAAAGGAAAAACGGAATGAGTCACTCCGTTACTACCCAATCGGTATCGTATAAGTAAATATACATACTGACTGCTTTACTTATTTATATCGACCTTGCTTGCTACATGCTGAGTAAATTACACTAACTGACGAAATCAGCCCCTGCTACTGTTTGTCGAGGAAAAACTGAACCTGAGAGACAAACTAAATTAAAACAATTAAACGAGCTGAGAGAATAAGAATTCCATGAACTTATCTCAAACTAGGCAAGTACAAATCACATCGACAGGGAACTTTAATTCAGGCGCAAATCGGGATCGAGGGAAATATTAACATCATCAGCAAGGTACTGCTTCTGTTTGTTCGTTTCGTTTGTTTTATTTCAACTCTTTCGGTATCTCACAAGAACCGTGACAAGATACGTACATTAATGTTGCTGCATTACGTACGGCACATCGATCAGAGCAAGTCACAAAACTTGACATAATTATGCAAAATCTGGACTACTAGCAAACATGAACGCTTTGCATAGTTAAAGCACATGTGCAGGCATGAATCGAGGTGAGTATACGGCAGCAACCACATCGAGAGAACAACAGGTCAGTGGGTACAGGATTTGCTGATAGTAGTCAGTATCACTTGTAGATCACAGACAGTATTTATTTTGGAAAGCGTTATCGAAAAAAAAGCACTCATTGGAGAATTATCCGGAGACACACAGAAAGAGATGCTGCTCAAGGAAAGTGAAAACTAATTATCAGGTCGGATGGTTTGGCGGCATAAAGGACATAGTGGTGAATACATCGTCAGCCAAACTGTCAAGCACTTCACGTGGCAAGCTGGAACGGCAACCAGAAAGTTTCAACTCCATAAGTACTTAACAAACGTAAAGAATTATACTATGTTCATCCAACATTGTCATGTGCAATACACCAATCTATCTGTATTTGCAGAGCTAAACATTTGCAGAGCTTTTATTGGATGAACGGTATTTCTTTTGTGATTAACAATGTTAAGTAAGCCACAGTAATGAAACTATTATTAGGTAGCCACAAATTCCTAGCAAACACAGGTCGTAATAACTAACTGGAGATATTTACCGTGATTGCAGTTCGGGATCATTAAGCGTTCTTTCAGCGCGAACTGTTTTTGGCACACGGGACAAATGTCCTCTGTTACTTCGGTGACTTGCATAACCTTTGGCTGCTTTACTTCATCCGCCGTTAATGGCTGTTGGGGGGCTGATGAATTTTCCCGTTCCTCCTGCGCTTGGACCTGGGCCATTAGAAGATCAATGCACTTCCTCATCGATTCTTCCCGGCCAATTTCCAACTCCTCGTCTGAGGGCGCATTGTCACCGGCTGGACATGGTTGGTTTCCCATAACAAACACCTGTCGAAGAATCCAAATATACAATGTAATTTTCTTAATCCAAAAACAGTTTTTGTTTAATTTGCATATCCACAGTCGAATAACCGGCTCTTGGAACCAAAGTTTTATGAACTTTTGCGACTTTCGATAATGGAGTCACGTGAAGGGCAACAGGTGCAAAGAATGAAAAGTTTTGTGGTGCTGCGTTGTACTTTTTCGAACTTACACAACCACAGAAACCGGACGTTACTTACAAACAACCTGTACTACAGTCCAATGCAAGAACAGTTTTGATATTGTATGTAAATCAACTTTGAGGAAGCTGCATGCTTTTGCGTGCTCGGAATTTGTACATTTTAGCCGGACACGTATACATCAGTTCACTTTTTGGTTACTGGCCTTGGACACTATCCTGGTTATTAATTTAGTATTATAAACAGTGATCGGTTTCAACTTACCGGTGCCGTCTGCACAGCAGGTTCTGCTGTGCTTTTCTGTGAAAGGCAATATAGGTAAATAAACGGCGAGGCGAGCAGAGAGTAAATAAAAATTAACATCGCGATGTCGCCGAAGTTGTAGCTGCCAGGATCAGCAGAAGTGTTCGATTTTTGTGATTCTTTGACTTCACGTCCATCCACCGACTTCGTGAATCGAAGGAAATACCTGTTAATCACGAGCCACAGAATTACTGTACTGATTATAGACATCAGATTCAGTTTGAATCTGATGGTTTGTTTTTACAAGACCTCGTTCACGTCGCAACAGTTTCTCGTGCTCTATGGTAAGCTCCAAAGACACAAGATTTTCACCGCAAAAACAAGTGAAAAATGGTTTGTTCTTTTTGAATTTTATTCATCCATACCTTTTACTTGCCGAGCGTCGAAATTCATATTTCCTTAACCCCACCCCGTAATCGTAGCCAATAAAATCCAAGTTGAGTTTGATATGATCTGCAATGCGATCCGGTAGATCAACTGGGAAGGGCTCAGTTCGTTCGTTGTTGATCCAGGCCGGGTGCACGATAACGCCATCGTAGCCCTTCCGCTGTGCGCTGCGAATTTTGACATAAAAGCCTTCATCATGATTACACCGCTCGTCGTCTACGAGGAGGATAAATTTAGCCGGCAGCCGGTCCTCGAAATGCTCTGGCGGCCTGCGCAGTCTATCCAAACAAGCATCACCGGGATTGGCCGTGATCAGGTACACCTGAGTAAACGTATAACACTCAAGCCCTGAATAACAAAATATTAGATACTGCCATCGGGTGAGCGTTATCGTTATCTGTTTTTCTCGTCTTTCGAACCAGAGCTTTATGTGAGAAGTCTGAAAAATATAAAGCCTAAACAACCCTAGTTAAGCCGTCGGTGGATGGAATGCGGCCGGACGGTTTGACACTGATTCCTGTCCGTCACGGAAAAGCCGTTGCCTGGGACGCTGCATGCTCGGATACTGCAGCCGATTCGTATGTTCGAGGCAGTTCCAAGATGGCCGGACATTTTGCACAGCAGGCGGAAAACCGAAAGCGGGTGAGTTATGTCTTTGTGGAAGAACGCGGTTATTTGTTTTACCCTTTGGCCGTGGAAACACTCAGAACTCTAGGGACTGTCTTTGTGGAACTCATCAGTTTGCAGGTCTAAAAACTCGGGAACTGACAGGCGAGCCAAGATATACGGCGTTCATTAAGCATCGTGTAAGTCTGGCTGTTGTTAAAGGCAACGCTGCTTGTGTGTTGGGTACTTTGCCGGCTCGTTCTAAGGTGTCGGATAATGATTTTGATTGTTTTTGCAATGTTTAATACTCCACTGCGTGCAAAGTAGTGTATTCAGCGCTGGCTGGTTGCGTTACTGCGGCTTTTGCTATTAAAATTACTATAACTTAATTAACCACGGACTGTACTAACTGATATACGATCTCAAGACGCTGATTTCTATGATTCTTGATGAGGGCGATTTTCAGAAGGCATTGTCGTAATAATCGGCGAAATCAAAAGCGTTTGCGCATCACAATTCACAAACGTCACATTTCGGTACCTTGATATTTTTAATAGCTAGAACATCAACACACAGCCTCCAACGATCCGTTTGTGCGCACACAGACCGGTTGTTGCGCAACAGGGGCGAAACTTTGAACACATGTCCATCTTAAATGATTCAGCATTTTATCAAAACTTTTTGAACTTTTATCATAATGCACTTACATGGCTGATGATCACGCTGGACCACTCTCAGCCCTGAGACATTATTCGAAATCTTCAAATTAATTTTAAATTGCAGACTCATCCTTCCGGGCTGATGGTGTGTCAAAACGATCATCATACATATGTGCATTTATGACAAAAGTTTTAAGAAAATTGGATGAAATGCTGAATTACAGAGTTCACGAGGAAATGTGTTTACACTTTTCGCCGTTTTTGAGTAATATGTAATCGAACGCTGCGCGCACAAACAGACTTCTCGACTGACAGATTTCCCGACAGATTTGACTAATTTAGCCATGAATTCTGGTTTTTGAAAGTTATAATTCACGTTGGTTAAACGGTTACAGATGCGCGGCTGTGTGAGAAACATACAGTCTTGATTTAACGAATAGGGTCAAATCTCGCCTAAATGGGTGCAGAAAACCATTTCACGCGCACTGTTAGCATATGTATAAGACTTTTTTCAATAAAATCTCTAAAACCGGATGAGCACAGAGTGATTTTTTCTATTTTTTTACAGTGCAATTAAGCGCTGAAAAGTCATCGATATTCGAGTTAATAGCTTATAAGCCCATAGCCGGTGAATCACACCATTTCTCAGAATAGCGGCAAGTGGAGTCAGAATGACTGGCTTGCGCATGCCTTTACCGCAGCGCGAGCCCGGAATAACTCTGCAGCATGCCGCTGAAGACAAGCATCGGTTCCACAACGGAAAAGAAATGTGATAATTCATCTGTCATAAGCTAACTGATAACTTCACAAAACATATAAGTAACATTAGCTAGTTTCACCATAAGGATTGTTCGTCTGATTATGTTGATTATTCGAATTTCGATTATTCTGCCTTGTGACGTCAGCCCCGCACTGGTTGGCCACAGCCAAATAATCAGAATAATCAGCCACGCCCCATAATCCAAACAATCCATACTACCTCTCGACTTAGTATTCGATTATGATCAGAACTGCTTTCTACGCTGAGAACAGCATAGAACCCACAGTTTTCCACAAGTTTCACATTTCTTGAAGTGCCCAACACATTTTCGATTTCCAATGATTTTTTTGATTGGTTGGCAAAGTTCGGCCCACTTTTTCAACAATCAACATAATCCTTTTCAAAACAATCTTATGGTGAAACTAGCTATTGTCACGGTTTGTACTGGGTGCTAGTGAGTAGAAAATCAAAAAGCGATGGGTACTAACTAACCCGGTTTTATAAATTTTATTGGTATACATTGTACGTACATATGCCAAAACATTACTCAGTACATGTAAAATGATTTTCTCGTAAAGGCAGCATTTGTTTGCTTCTAAATATTACTTACAATATCACGGTCTTCAAATTCCTGCCTGACGATTGAGCGATTATTATTAGGGATGGTATAAACTGGCTCCGTGGGAATTTGTCCATCTTGCCGGGGATAAACGAGTATGGTACCAATACTGGGTTTAAACAGCGCGCATAAACAGACGATTAGTAGCTGTCCACCCACGGGTAAAATCCTCATCCTCAGGATTCCAAGAACCAACCGTTAAACTAATTAAACTAACCAACCGGTTGGTAATGTTATCAAATCTGTGAGATGGGAGCAGCTAACAGCGGGTATGCAAGACAGTGAAGATACTAGACGTTTCTATCTGGAAATCGCACAGAGCCTCTGAGAAAAAAACCTCAGAGAAAACCAGGCGGCCCAACACGTTGAGACTGGAAAACAAAATACATGCATTTTTGCACGTGTACATACATTATTGTACAACGAGCAGTGGTACGGCAAACGTACACATGTGAGTATAGGAAGTTTTCTGGCTACTCGTACCGAATTTTGCAGTGCTTGAACGGTAGATGCGATACGTAAAGTTGCAGTCGAGAAGCAGCTTAAAGACAAGCGATTAACGATGAATTACGAACTTCGGCGGCTCTGTACGTTAAGTACAG
>JAQGAU010002798.1:0-14569 GCA_034698045.1 Paramacrobiotus richtersi
TGCTTTTTCTTTATGGCTATTATCCATGTTGAAATTTTTTGAAAAGCTGTTGTATAAGCGGAACGATGACCTCATCCATAAACGATATTAAAAACCACAATGATCAGAAACAACCGAACATAAACAGAGCGATTACTTTTTCCCGAGCCAACTGTGTGTCACTACAGATATCACACCGAGGTTTTCATCACTTTCCTAGATTCGTTTTACAAGTTTCGGCGTATGTGAGAGCATATCTAGTCTGGCATGGAAGACGTTCTAACAGTGTGTAGCAAACTGGACCATTACTGCTACTATATTTTCGTTTATCTCTCTAAACGCAGTGAGGGCATGGATGCTGATTTTATCAATATTTGTCGCGTGTGCAACTGCTCATTAAATGACAGCAATTTGATCGCAGAATTTGATTGTTCTGCG
Organism: Paramacrobiotus richtersi; assembly: GCA_034698045.1. Classification (NCBI taxonomy): domain Eukaryota; kingdom Metazoa; phylum Tardigrada; class Eutardigrada; order Parachela; family Macrobiotidae; genus Paramacrobiotus; species Paramacrobiotus richtersi. Next base: position 418 of record JAQGAU010002798.1, read on the forward strand.
CGGCAGTGACAGAAAGGCACTGCAGGAGTGACATTTCGAAACTTACTGATTTAGCAATTGACTATACAAATCGAAGAGCATTTTGCCAGCTTTACAAATTATGGTGTTTCTACACAAAGACAAAAGGATACGAGAGAATAACGTTTCTTGGTTTGTCGTATGATTCATTGATCTTTTTGATTCATTCAGGACTATCTACACCGCAGTCCGCATCGGTTGGTTCACATATTTTTGCCACAGAGAAATGTAATCATATTGTCTGAATGATAAACATTTCACTACCACTACCTGCAGGAAAGCAGGCTAAGACATAAAATGCTGCATATGAATTAGTATGTTGCTGCCATAAACGAAGAATTAGGCGCCAAGGTAACAGAGTTATTGGTTAACTTTAGCAAGACTGATACCACAGACAGTACCCCTACCACCACTGGTACCAGTACACATACCAGTGCCAGTACCAGTACCACTGCCTCTACCAGAACCATTACCAGTACCACTGGCAGTACCATGAATTATAAGTACCCCTACAGGCCGTACTGCAATAAACGTCTGTGTGGAACAGAGAACTCAACATACGAGAACTCGGCGTAACAATAGGCGGACTTACAGTGTTCTGCCATAGACGGTTATGTTAAACCAAGTACCCGTACGAGCACTCTGCGTAACAGTAGCCGGACCTGCAGCCCGTACTGCCATGGACGGCAATGTGAAATCACGTATCCGTACATGTACTCGGCAAAACAGGAGCCTGACTTCAGTCCGCACTTCCATGGACGGCAAGGTTAACCCAAGTACCCGCCGGACTTACAGCCCGTACTGTCATAGGCGGACATGTTAAGTGGATAACCCGACAGTGTAACAGAAGCGGCACTTACTGGCCGTACTGATATAAACAGCAGGTCGATCCGTTCGTTTGGTACGGTATACCCTGTGCGACGCGTACAGCTGTAAACTGCCGGTCCGGTCGGTAGGTCGGTTTAATCGATCGGTTTGGTATATACTGTGTGATGTCAGAGAACTCAGCTCGGGTACCAGCCGTAACAGGAGCCAGGATTTTGTTTAAAATTTGAAAACGCTTCGGTGACCGAACAAACTTACGACGACCGGAAATAGGGTTTTGACGTCACGTCCGTGCAAATGAGTGCTTTGGCGGTGCATACTGTACAAAACAAATCATTCCGGTGACCGGAAATAAAAGGGTAACGTCACTTCCGCTACAGTGAGTACTTCGGCAGTGCATACTGTACAAAAAAAATTCACTTCCGGCTAGCGGAAATAAAATGATGACGTCACTTCCGCTACAATGAGTACTTTGGCGGTGCATACTGTACGAAACAACTCACTTCCGGTGACCGGAAATAAAATGATGACGTCACTTCCGCTACAATGAGTACTTTTGCGGTGCATACTGTACGAAGCAACTCACTTCCGGTGACGGGAAATAAAATGATGACGTCACTTCCGCTACAATGAGTACTTTGGCGGTGCATACTGTACGAAGCAACTACTTCCGGTGACCGGAAATAAAATGATGACGTCACTTCCGCTACGATGAGTACTTTGGCGGTGCATACTGTACGAAACAACTCACTTCCGGTGACCGGAAACAAAATGGTGACGTCACTTCCGCTACAGTGAGTACTTTTGAATCGACTCTTTATTGCTTTCAGTGGGGGCGCTGCGCGCCCCCACACCCCCCAGCTATGCGGGGCTCCGCCCCGCACCCCGCCAGGGGCGTTCCACGCCCCTGGACTCCGGAGCGTTACGGCCAGAAATTAAAAACGCTCGCTGCGCTCGCTTGATTATTGCCATTTTAAAAGCACACATTCGACACTAAAATAACAGATCGAATCATTGACAACCACAACATGAATTGTAAGACTTACGTTCGCTCGTAGCTTCCAGTTTTGCCGCAGTACTGACAGCTTCTCCGAACCTATGACGTACAGAATGATTAGCAGCGGCTTGCTCCGTAGTACTTTGAAAAAACATTTGTAGTTTTGTACTTAGAAACTGAAGAAATTGTTCTAGGTTTGAAATCTGCAGCTCTGCAACTTATAAATTCGTCACAGTAATTAAAATTCGTCAGTGAAATATTTATCATTCGCGCCGGCTGACATATATGTACGTGTGAACTATTCGGTCTGTGATTTGTTTTTTTCGATAACTGTAGTGAAATTATAGTTTGTCCCGCTTGGTGTTTCTTACAAGCAATATTTCGGTACTCTGCTTCCGACAACTCCTGCCATACATTTTCCGCTGTGCATTCCAATGCGAATTTGGGCTGTTTCACTGGGACGATGTGGCAGATAAAAGCCTTTATACGCATCTATCATGTCCAAGGCAAAACCGGCAAGTTCAGTAGCATGTTTATCCCCATTTGGAACAGGAATACCACTGGCTATCTGCAACATGATCCGGGAGAGTCAGAGCCGTAAAGAGTCATGTAAGTACTGCCTTTGCACACACTGACTTGCGAATTAACTCGAAGTTTAGCGTATATGCGTGCTTCAGGTGACACACCGTAGACAACTTGCACCGCAAGCTTTCGTTTAAGGATGATTTCGCAAATAAACAGCGTTTGTGCTGTAGCTGTACAAGACTGCCTCATTTGGAAACTGAGTAGGGTTTCTCTGATTATAAATGTACTTCAGGGAAGTATTCTAACCATTTTTCGTAAATAGTTGTAAATAATTAAATGCCAAACGATTTTTTTACCAGATCTGCATCGCCAATAGTTTCCATTTTATATGCGTCGTATCGCTCTACGATGCGGTCAGCCATCCTGTATATTGTGTTAAGAAATTCCACCATTTCAAGAGCTGAACTTTGCTCGGTGATTGTTGTATAACCAACGATATCGGAAAAGTACACTGTAACACACTCGAAAGTAGCCGGCTCCACGCGTTGACCATGTGAAAATTGTAGTGCCACCGTCCTGGAAAAAATTTTCCGAATCATTTGTGTAAATAAAGAAATTTGCACCAAAAGTGAAAAGAGAATGAAAGTTTTTAGAAGTTACAGACACAAGCAGTCAGGTCAGCAGGGCGACACGATCGCGACCTGCGCAAGGGTAACAACCATTAGAACAAAACTCATATAATACTATTAAATTTTATTATTGGCATTAATGTGAATATACCAATATAGTTATACCGTACCTATCTGCTTCTGGGTAAGACAGTTCTTTAAAGTATTATCTCTTTGCTAAGACTTTTTAATAGAACTTACGGTGGCAATAATTGTCCCAATAGTTGATTCAGCTGATTCTTGTGCTTTGATAAATCGGTTGTCTTTTCCTGGAGAATTTGCTCCAGATGATCTGTGTATTTGTCTATGCGTTCGACAAAGCTCTGGATTTCATTAGAAAGTCGTAGCATTGGTTTGATGTTCACTGTAAAATGAGTTGTATGGTATATTGTCACCAGAACTTTATCATGACATCGTACATCAATTTGATAAGTAATTTACTACTGCACTGTTTATGATGGCAAGGTTACTTTGTAGCTTCCATACGTGAAAGTGGGAATATTTTAGTGTATTGCTTTTTCATAGTATTAATTTTTCATGTATTAATTTTTCATAATAGTAAATCCTATAAAGCCAGTATCTAAAACCAGATAAAACTCCGTAATAGATTTGTTTTAATTACAGCAGACCCATACCTGATGCAGGCCGTGTGGCAGTATAATAAACATCGGGATACTTCACTTCCGAACCTTTTCGTGAAACTCCGTTCCGAGTGCGTAACTGTACGGCTAATCTATATCGAGAACATTAATAGAATCGTTTCGCAATAACGTAAGCTGCACCGCAAGAGCGTCATCCATGCACATACGTATACCCATATATATGTGCGATATAGGATAGGACACTGATTTTCGCAAGTAATAATTACAATCCGGATAGCTATTTTCTGTATTACAGGTGTGGGATGAGTAGGACCAGTGCAATTAAGTACTTATGCCGCTTACCCGTGACCATTAGAAACTGGACCAAACTCTGCGGTACTGTCTGTATGACGTCCCCAAATGCGATGACGAAGAAGGAATGCCACACCAATAACAGCCGATACAAATCCGGTGACATACAAGTACAGGTGACTCCATCCCGGGTGAATGTTAGTCCAGTAGTCTTGCAAGGATAACACCGGCGGCAATCCAACTAGGAAGAGTACAGCGGAAACCAGAAGGATCCATACCGCAAAGCTGTGCATTGTGTACCCAAAAAAAGAACAGAAAGAACAAATAAACTCCTTCTTTCGGTGGACATCAACGCAGAAAGGATTCAATAACGATCACGGCCGCACGACGGGTCTTGACAGCCGGAAACAGTCGAACCATGCGGATTGATGAATGGTTGGTGACAACAAAATGTTAATCTCCCAGCTGCTGTTTATGCATAATCATATGGTCCAGTGTATCACGCGTCTTTAATGAGTTGTGTTTCTTAACGGAAATGTCAAAAGATTTGTGTGTATGAGCTAATCATTCCATCTGCTGGGAAGTATCGCTATCACTAAGCTGTAAAATGTTTAACAGTACGCATAAAGCCGCGCTTTATACCTGCTTCCCTTATCAAACCTAGACGCCATTGTTCTAGCGGTTGAAGTATTTTGATAAAACTTTAACGGGAAATCGTTAGAGTATGTATGCCTGCTAAGAACCTCAATGCATATGTCAGCACAAAGTTCATGCTGTATAAACGAGATTAATACATTTTCCGAACATATTTTGAGCTGCATCATTTGTTATGAAAATTGTTTTCCTGTAGAGATAGCATGCTGGGACGTGATTACTGCTTTAAATACTGAATAATCGGAATACCATAATCAACTTTACCTGGAGGTCGCATTGCACTCTAATACGCAAATTTGTTTGAGAATTCGAATATTGCGATCATTAGACCGTAGTGCAGATGTCGATACGTCGCAAGCGAGAAACCGAAAAGTTTTCACTGTATAGCTCTCACTCATCTGATTGTGAGCCTTTTGTTCTTCTGGTATAAGTGTTTTAGTATTTCTTTTGTTTTGGCGTATTCTGTTGGAGTGCATGCCACGCCTTAAGATCTAATTATTAAGATTATTATTATTATTATTATTAAGATCCGCCAGTCATCGTTCAGTTTCGGACTTACTGTATAATATTATGTTCAATGTTAATTAACATTAATTTATAATTTAATGACTGTTGTACGTTTATATCGACATTTTCATGATCTTACAAGTTACAGTTAGAGCTTCTTGTGGCCATCAGAGTGGTTTGTGTACCATTGAAACTAACTCTTAAGTTTAAAGTAAAGTATTATTGTTCTTTTTCTCTGTTTTCACTTTACTGACGCCGATAGCTGAAGCTGACGCACGACGTAATACTCATCGTTAAAAATATTATGTTACAATTGCAGTACAACTACACTCTCCGATGGCTGCGCTGGACGACCGATGCGAAGGAACAAGAAATCTAATTTGTTTATATATAAACTTCTTTGAAGATTACCGTAACTTATTACGGTAGGCGTAGGTTTTTATTTTTGTCGTGAGTCTGACCGACCGACAAACACGAAACCGCATTTTGGCTGATTACAGAGGACCTCCCCTTCCTTCGGTCGAAATGTGTAACATTGGAAACTGCCACTTCTTGTTGCGCTGGTGATAAAGGTTTTACCCAAACTATACTTGACTGTACTTTTTTCAAAAACAAGCTACAATACACTGTACAGTGTGTTAGGAAGTCCGTTTCTCCGCTGAAGAGTTAAAAAAACCAAATGGTAGTAGAATCTGTTTGGATTACCGCGTAAATCGGTTATCAGGTTAAATTTGTCTTTATTCTCCCACAAGAGTGTTCAACGGGTTTAAGTGTCGGTTTAACATTAAATCAACATTTCAAGAGGATTTGTTGTAACCAGTTAATTTACATCATTATTGATTATTCAGTTGAAAGTGCGCGAAAAAAATGAATGTACCGTTACCACTTGCAATCGACTCAAACCCAAATATGCCAATCTGCTACGTTTGTGGAAGACAGTTCGGACATTCGTCCATAAAGATTCATGAACCACAATGCTTGGAGGTAAAGCAAACTTCCCAAAATCGTCCAATAATTCCTTACTAAAGTTACAAAAAAACAGAGCAGTGATGACCTTATTTTGCGCGACGAGAAATTAGTTGCAACAGTTCCGTTGCATCTTATATAATTATTATCTTATATATATATGACGAAAGTAATTTATTTTGGCCAGATCCAGAAGATTCATATACCGTAACAATGAATTATAAGTTGTTGCAGAAAGTTTTTCCTCTTCCTGTATTATTACCAAATAATGACAATTCTCTTTAGAAGTGGCACCATGAGAATTCTCAGCTGCCAAGAAGACAGCAACGTCCGGAACCATTACGACCCGTCGGACCCGATAGTATGGGCACTATGTCAACGAGACGAAGTTACGACGACCTTTGTCAACATAACCATAACGTTCCACCCTTTGCACTACACAATCCTCCACATGGAAATCCACATCCTCAACGAGATTTTTACGACATGCCTCCTGCACGATACGCCGGACCCCAGCCTCTAGGCCACGTGAGAATTGGATACATTAATGGCAACGAGTACGGCATGGACACGTACCAGGTGTACCGACCCGATGGTGCAGATTTCAATGGTCCGGCCCTTCGCCACGTTGAGGAAGATCGCTTCTATGGAACACCGGCTCACAACAGGTGGGAAGATGGTCGTGCCCCACGCAGATCAACGGAAGGCCGCATGGAATATGACCATCATCCCGGAAATATGGCAATAAACCGAGTACCGTATGGACGACATGACTACCGTGGTTCTATTCTTCCGCCTGCTTCTTACAGTCATGAGCGACCACCGCCTTCGGGTAACTAGAGTGACTAACATATTATGAACATACGTCATAGAAGTCTACTTTAAAATCAGTGTATCATCACATACAATGGAATAACTCGCAAATTTTGCTCTACGTATATGGTTCTTCTCCGTGTTTAAAGGTCACTTTGGCCGTCCGACGGAAGAACAGATGGACCGCATGGCTTACAACGACTTTCAGGCCCATCTGATACCTTGCCACAACTGTGGACGAAGATTCCGACGCGATCTGGTTGGATCGCACTCTAGGCGCTGTGCAGAACATCCGGAAGTTTTCCGACGACATTAATTTACTTCTGGGCTTGGGTCGATGGCACGAAAACTGATATGCGCGTAAAAACTGCAAGGCGTGAATGTAAGGGCATGGGATCTTTAGTCTTTACTGATACATGTCACCTAATACCTATACGAGACTGCTTTGATAGCATTAGATATTCAGAAATTTTATATCTTGCAAATACTTCTCATGCAAGAACAATAATGCAAGTACGTCATTCTTATCGCTAATGTGGTTTAAATAAAATTTCAATGAATCAACGACGCTGTTTTCGTTATATTATATCACTTTGATTAATCATGATCTTTCTACCTGCGTGTGCTATTCAATTTTGTATTAAACTGACGGTAATTTTCTGATTTTAGAGTAACAATATGGCACAAGGCGTCCACAGTTCCACATTCTGACGGTTGTAACTGATATATTTTTTATGATCTAGTGATCAGGTACGGTGTCGTTTTTGTTGTTGCTGATATTTTTTGTTTGTGCTGTAAGTGGTTTAGTGCTCAAGCGTGCAGACGGTTTTACAGGATTTTAAACAAATAAAAAACCATTGTTATCATCAATGAAAAAACTGAAGTGTGATACTTACTTTTGTCGCACTTTTTTCAAGTTATAAGTTTTTTGTCAAGCGCTGGTAAGTTAACTGACCTTGACAGAAATAGAACAGACAAATAAAACGATTATGAACGCCAAAGTTGAAAGTAAAATGAATATGAACATTACGCATCGACAACAAGAATTCGCCAGTTTCACATACTGCACTTGTATTTCTACCCATTACATCTACGTATTGCAGATATCATTGTACATGCATATGTACAGCGTGCCCCTCTAATATCAAAAAAAGATGTGCACCTTGGCAACTGCTGGAGGATTTCAGCAGGATCTGCCTTCCTTGACAGAAAACGGTTATCGTGCTTCGACAGTGTCAAAAGTCAAAATACAGAAACCCTAAATTCTCGCAAGTTTCATTGAGTTGTTTTGAGATTTCGTTGCCAAATTTCGTCGTTAACAATGGCAGACACGATCACTAAATACGAAACAGCAGAAACAACTGTAACAACTACCACCACTTCCGAAACACCCGTGGCCCACACAACGTTGACGCATGCTGGCGACGAAGCAGCTAAAGTTGCTCATGCAGAGGCCAATAAAAACTTCCTGCGTCATGCGGATATGAAGGTTTGTTCCGTATAATTGATTTGTAAGGACTTCGGGAAACTGTTATCCTGTACGTATATACTACGTACAGATCAGCGAATGCAGCCTTGTCAAACGCTTCACGTATAATTACTACCATACGTAGATCCATAGCAATATAAATGCGAACAAGGATAAGGTTTGCGAGTTGCAAAACCATGGCATATTTAACATATTTAAAATTACAATTAAATGTCAATTATGCTTAATAGGATGTTGCCGATGCCGAAGCCCACAGGCGCCCAGATGGAGTATGGGAAAAGGTTTGTACAACATGTGTAATGTTGTTCGTAATCCACTCGTTCATCTCATTGAAACCCGCATTGGCACATTACCAAGACCTGTATTGAACCATCATGGTAGACATCTACTTGTAAATAATTTCCGAATTATTTGCGCAAGTTTGACCCTTTATCAAAATCATTTGAGGTATCAGCTTTGACGCTGTAAGCTTAACCAACTTTTTAGAGTGCTCACCTGGAACGAGAAGTTCCTGGACCGGGTGGAAGTGTCACGACGGAAACTTACGACTCCAGTACGCTTTCGTACCCGAATCCACCAGCGGAATGCGGAAACTGCACCCACACGCATCATCATGGCCGCCATTAACGGGACATTTGGAGGATAACTTCGTGGATCTTAGTACCCAGCATGACTCACATTATAATATCTATCCCATCGTCTTAGAACTAGTTTTTGAAAACTCTTGCGCTCGCTCCTGAACTTCGCAGTTTGCTCTGTCTATTTCTTCCAATTTTCTTGGTTACATATATGTTTTCATTTCTGGTGCTTTCAGCCTAACCGAAACTTGATAGCAGTTATTTACTATACCAAGTCAGTATGTACAGCTATATGCAGTATACTCAAACAAGCATTCGGCATACTGGACACGCGAAAGGTTGTGAATAAAACAGTCGTGAAACACTGTAAACATTATGAGTGGTCGAGATTTTGATCTAACTGGATCACAAAACACATTCGGTTAGACGTACCAGTACAGCACAGAATGATTAAAATCTGCTTGCAGAGCTTGTAATTATAACAGCATTTTAAGAATCGTTTGAGCCTAGAACACCTAATCGTAGTACGTGTGCAATACTTAGAAATGATAAAACGATAAATTCTGAACTTCCGGACTATTAACTTTTGTTGAAGATAGTATAGCTCAATGCCCGCTTGTTCTTTTTGCGTCTATTACGTTAACTGTGGTACTGTGGACCGATATATGGTTCTCTACTTTTCTAAACGAACAGCGTTTGTTGGAAGATCTGAATCATCTGATCCTATTTCCAGCCAGACGAGGTTGTTGCAAAATCCATTTCTGCTGTCGCTGAAAGCGGCTGATAAAACCTTTTGGTCGCGTAATAATATTGTACCCAAAACGGGTATAACAGCTTATGCCCTTTGCTAATTACTGCGCCAAAACGAAAATGACGGAAGCTAGATTTAACGGTTTTCACAAGATCTCAGTGACGGTTATCGTTCTTCTTTTTGTGGTATACTCAACAAATGGGGCGCCTTCACAGGATAGTCGAGGAAGAAGTCGCATACCACACAGTAAGTAATTAAGCTATACACCGTGCGTGAAGATTGTACTGCAACAAACGGTGGTGCTTAATCAGATAGTACTATTACTGTCTATTAGTACCTGCTTTCTTAGTTATCGGTACCTGGAATATTTTCTGTTTGTAATAACATTTTAAGAGTGATGAATCTCGCTATTTAATGATGTGCGGTAGACAAAACATTGTTACGGCCGGTTGTCTATGTACATTAACTATAACTGATTGTGAAGCGCAGAAGATGCGAACGATGTTTTTCCACCTGCAGAAAGGTGTGACAACGCGTCGCCTTAAAGTCTGGTTGTGTGTAACAAACGGCCAAGGTACACTTTTTATTCGCTTGTTTCGAAATTTCGACATAAATACCGAAAAAACAACGCAAAGTTTCAGTTATTTCATATGCATGCTGTCAATCATAGTCAATCATATACATACCTAGTCGAAAGTGTGCCACAGCTTAAAAAAATCTGAATTCTTTCCACTAATTGGTGTAAGCGTACGTACGCTTACATCAAGTGGAAAAAATTCATGATTTTTTTCAGATTATACATATTCATAACATCCCTGCACTTAATTAGACGGTGTTTGAGAGCTGACGCTGTGTACTTCCAAAACTGCGTGAACTTTGAGAGGATATGCTTGTATTCAGTGATATGTTAGACCAAACTTTGAAATCAAATCATGGCTGCAAAATTTGAAATCTTCCATTCGGAGATGTACAAAATCTGAGTTAACGGTAGCTTATGCGATAAGCTAAATGAAGACAACGGGTGACGTTTCGGATAGTGAACTTGCAAAGTTGACTTCTAATGGCGCAATAGCGTTTCAACGTTAACACTACTGTATATCCCGTTTTTCCAGTTTAACTCAAGGGGATCCAATTTCCCCTAAGGAAAATCCGACTTTTTAAAAGAAACAATAATTTTCCACCATTTATTTACCTTATAATTCATTGCAAAGTAGGCGCTAGTGTAACGGCAAAACGATTCAACAGGTGGCGGACAGGATATGTACTAAAAAATGGAGCAAGAAGTTAAACATATTTGCAATGCTTTCCGCTGAAACAAATTTATATTTAAGGTTTCATTCTTGCAAGCGAAATAAACCGATCAACGTAATTATAATAAACAACTGTTAAGCAAAATAGTAGAACAAAATAGTACATTCATGAAATGGAACAAAAACTCTGACCCATATCAAAAATGCTGCTAGTTGTGATAACAGACTCAACTGCGTTTTTCGACCTATCATTATATAGTTAGTCAAATTAATTACGTGAAAAAAAATATTAGAATCGCCTAAAGGTACGAAATTTTGTTGCAATTCTTGCAGACTGGAAGGATTTATTAACAAACGAAATCTATGAACAGCATGTAAACCAACCCAGAGGTCACAACAATTTGTTTGAGAGCGACATCAAAAGAAGCGATTTTCGGAAGCAGTCGTCACCTACAGTAAGCATATTTGTGTATGTCCAAGGCTCCAGAATTCTTGTCGGTTGCGGGTCGTACTCCTCGTACGTATATACCAGTGCAACTTGTATCTATATCGTTCATTTATTTATAAGTACGCTTTGATTTAGGGGACCTTTCGAAACGCTATAGTAGACCGTACACTGAGATGGGAGCGCGGCATCGTGCCCTACAAAATCGGGGACAATTACGGTAACATGCGTGGGTTATGGAGTTAACTGCAGATATTGTGGTTTATACGCTCGGCGCATTTAAATTATTTTAGCGGATTCCGAAAAGGAAATTATGGAAGAAGCTTTGCGAGACATGATGCTCAAAACATGCATTCGATTTGTTCCTCACAACGGAGAAACAGACTACATTTCTTTCAAAAACCGGAATTTGGGGTGCGTTAACGCTAAAAAGACAGCAGTTTTGGTCATTTCACATTTGTTGCATTTATCGTGTACGTACACGGCTGGCTTCCTTACGCCAGTAAAATTTAGTAACCTTATCCACCGCAAATCTAGCTTACGGACGTAATAGACGCTATATATAATTAGGTACTCATGATCATGATAAACTTATTTTTACTTTTCAGATGTAGTACGTACGTTGGAAGGTATGTCTGGTAATTGTTGATTAAGAAATAACAATACCTTCATCTATCAATACTGTCGGGACATGTTAAAATTTGTAAAACATGGAATCTTCCAGAATTGGTGGAGAACAGCAGATAGACTTGATGACTGGTTGCATATATCAGATCGGCGAAGTCCAGCATGAAGTGAGTATTCGGCGCAGAAAGTTTTCCGTGGTTATATTATTTTATAAACCTGACTTTTTATCGAATAAGCACCAGGTCATACACATACTTACGTATATACTGGCGTACATATACATATAGTACAAACTGTTAATGATAATTATACGAATGGTTCTGAAATTTAGGTGCTGCATGCTCTAGGATTCTATCACGAACAGAGTCGTACTGACAGGGATCAGTACGTCTATATAGATTTCAATAACATTATGGCAGGCAAGTGTTTCTTGTTTAATTATTAAATTAAACGCAAACTAAAGTGGGCGAAGTTATTTTTCAATATTATCCAAGCTCTTATTTAGTATTAACTAATAACGTACGTTAAGCCAAGCAGATTAGCAGTGATCTTTCGTGTTGCACATGTTAAACAGTGACGTTAACTGGAAAAACAATCTTGTGCTTGAACTAAAAATATGGATAGAGTTTACGTATTTAGGTGCTGAAGATCAGTTTACGACATACCGCACTGATAATCTTGACATGCCATACGACTACGAATCAATAATGCATTATGGCTGGAATTATTTTGCCAAAGATGCAGCGCAACCAACAATTATTCCAAGAAGTTCAAGTCAGCAACCGAAAGCCTTAGGAAATCGAAAGGTCATGACTGCATCTGATGTAGAGAAAGTTAATCGCCTGTACGAATGCCCTGCGGAAACCATTGCACTGACAACGACAAGGCGGTCTGTTGCCGGCACAAGACCGCCATGGAATTCCCGCACACGACCGACATGGCGCCGCCACAGACCACACCTGGATCGGCCCCGGTCGAGCAATCCCCACGAACCGGAAACGAGTTTGTGGACTGCTTTTAAGAATACCGTAAAAAGCTGGATGTCAGAATACGCCCATACTTAAAATAGTATACTGGTAGTCTTATTTATGCTTCCCAGAGCAGTCACTACAAGGACTAATAAACTTAAGCGCGTGTGCATATTATAAGGCATCTATGTAAAATCTTGTTGTCAGCCTCAGAAGTCTTTATTTCACACGAGCATGGTAGAATATATGGACTTCATATCTACTTCATATCACGACACGAGCATGCATACCGGCATGTGCTTGATAAATAAAGTAATGTGGTAAACCAGCGCGTCTGTAACATCAGGTGCCGGAAATTGAATATCAGAAGTGTTAATTATAACCCATATACATATTTTAATTATTATTATCTATTTCAATTGCGTGCGTACTTCCATATAGGTCACGCAACCCGGTGGCGTATGTGTCATGCGATACGTATTCGTACGGTGCCAATGCTTATCGGAGACACTTAATTATCTGCAGTTAGTGGTATTTTTATCATTTTATGCGATATTTACGATTCTTCAAGTGGCCATACATTCGATTTCGATAAGACAGTAAATTCTCACCACGAAATCCGTATGTATAATAATAATGGGTAAATGGGGACCGATATGAGCTATGCATGTATTTAGCACTATTTCGGGCATCGGGTAGTGTATTACTTCACAGAGTTCGATAGTACGGTTCGAGCGACAGTCTGCACTTGTCTTCTGACTCTTCTGGAAAGCTAAGTTGGATTTATATTAGTTTATAATCCGTTTTGAACTTTTTGGATTATCTTATCATATCCACGCGACGACTATATATCCAAAATTCCACATCGGGTTTATCGCGGTTATTGCATTGTCGGATTCTCCTAGTTAGCCCACCTTCAGCCATGGAGTGATCAGAGCTTGATGCATCTTGCTAAAACCTCTTCACGAAACCTTCTGGATGCCTCCAGTTCCATCTCAAGTTGCGCTACAGTTCAGTTTTGATGACGTACGGTGGCGTGTACGCCATTAGCCTCAGTGAGAGGAAAGAATGGGCAGGAATGGCAGGTTCTTCAACCAGCAAGACGGATGGGAATCGGATTCACAGAGCACTCCCATCGCCACCGCCGCCCTCACTCCCCCCGCACCCCCCGCCATCAA
>JAQGAU010002799.1:0-14562 GCA_034698045.1 Paramacrobiotus richtersi
ATGGGACAGTTTAGCGGGCAACAGCCGGGACAGTATGTGCAGCAGCAGCAGGGACAGCATGGCGGCGGGATGATGATCAATCAGATGGGACAGCCACGGCAGATGATGATGCCGGCTGGGGGGATGATGGCTGGACAGCAGGGGATGATACAGCGGCAACCCATGCAGTGTAGGTTTCTCGGTGTTACATTATGGTCTGATCCGTTAAACGAGGCTTTTTCATACTGCTTACATAATTACAAGTAGTTTGTGGGCTTGTAATAATTATTTTCATTTTTTGTCATATTTTGGTTTGTTTTCTGCTCATTACTGATTTTTGCCTATGTTATCCTTTTCAGTCTTAACAGTGCGAGAAGTTTATCTCATGTTATTCTATGGAGGGTCATTTTTCGGGTATCCTTTTTTTTATTCTGTTCAAGTATTTTCGTTATCTGTTCCAGTCTGATTAGATTCTCTTTATATAAGTTTGATATTTTTTTTAGTTTCTGTTAATTTTGCCATTATTCATCCATTTTTCCATATTTTTTGTATAAAATTTCATTTATTTATAAATTTTACACAGTATAATATTGTTTTCTATCCCAGTTTGTTATTCGCATAGACTCTCAACCGGGCCAACCCGGAATGCGTCCCGGTTACGCCGAGGGCATGCAGCAGCTACGCACGGCCATGGCATCCAACATGACCCCCGAGCTGCGTCAGCAGCTCATTATGCAGCAACAGGAGCGTCTCCGCATGGAACGCGCCAGCAACGCCATGGTTATGGTAGATAGCGATTGTATTCCAGTCAGTTCTTATGCTGTAACATCATGTTACTAGCATGTATGGGCATCGTAGAGAGACAACCCCGGAATGATGAATCCCGGCGGCCAGCAGCCGTTCAACAATCAACCCGGGTACCCCGGGGGGATGCCGCCCCGGATGGGGGGTATGATGCCGCAGTCGGGACAAGCTGCCCCCGGTCAGCCGAATCAGACGTCCTTGTTAACGCAGCTGATTCAGGCGCCTGTTCCCTCCAGTCCCCAGTTCCGTCCCAGTGCACCGGCGGGACAGGGGCAACCGGGACCACTGTCGAATCAGCCGGAGATGATGGGGTATGTATGCATGTTACTGTAGCGTTAGTCAGCAGTTTCATAGAATCATGGGTTCGGGATCTTTCGGTTAGTTCAAACATAGTTTCGAATCCCGATTATGCCTGAAAAGCGTTACGAACATACTTATGTACCAGTTGAACAGATGTCATAACAACAAACGGACACCGCCAACATTAATGCTGTATTACATTGAAAAATGAAACCTATCAGCGAAAAATTACAAATAACTAATGTAAAATATCTAGTTATGGAATATAATTTTTAAACTTGCGGTAGCAAAAATTGTACTGAAAATATACTAAGTTATGTGACTGAAAGAAGAAAAAACAGTCTAGAATTTGAAATGAAGATGTAAACATACCATTTTATGTGAATGTAGGGCTATCGCTCGTCCTCCTTCCGTCATGAGTCTACCGGCCAAATCCTCCCCGATGGCGGTGACCGGCCCCCCGTCCAATCAGCCGGTGCTGGCGCCCTCACCGGCTCCGGAGATCAACCCGGAAACCGTGCAGACTGGATCGGAATTGTATAAAAAGAAGCTGGAGGAGTTGCAGAAACATAAGGATATGATCCAAAAAATGATTGCCAAATTTCAGAATGATCCAGGTACGAAAGGCTATACTGATAGCAGATCAGAAAGAAAATGAATGCGTTGTTGTTCTAGAGCGGAGTGGGCAGCTGACGCGCCTGAAAGGACTGCAGTCGCTTATCTACGAAAAGCAGGCCGTTCCGTATCCCGTGCTCGTCAAATGTGAAAATATTATCAAGAATTTTTGTGGGGTAGGTGTCTGCGTAATGTTTGTGTAATGGTCATTCAAGCGGAAATATCCGTTATTTTTTTTAGGGTAGGTTACTTTTTGGTAGCATGGGTTTTTTCTTATTTACCGATTTGTTTGCAGTTATTACTATCGCTTACAGTCTTAGTTTTTCTTTGCATTTTGTTGGAATGTGACTTCTCGCTGAGCACATTAATTATTTTACGTAGTACTTCATTTCAGGACTTTATACTTGGTAGCACTAGCCACTAAGGTGTGATTTTTTCACTATAGTTGGCAGTTTTATTTGATATTCGCTTACAAATATTTTCACAATTTAACAAGTATGACATATTGATATGGCTATGTAAAAATACTGGAAATTATGAATAAATTATTATTATGTAATTGTAAGTTGGGATAACGGTAACTGAATCGGTGCCATTAATCTTCATCTTTTGACGTTTATGTAGAGCCAGATGGGCCTTGGTGAACCGTTATCATCCTCGCCCAGCGATGAAAAGACCCCCGGGAGTATCCCCGGGTTGACGCCCTTGATCGGGGCCGGTGCAGCGGTGGACGCGTTGGTCCGGGTGGACCGGTCCTCCCTCAAACCGGTAGCCGACGCCTTATCCCGGGCCCTGTCCGAGTTGAATGATGAACAGTTCGCCGCACTGTGCCAGGCCTGGCGCGCGCGGATGCCCGGGAGTCTGGATGATGGAGTGGTGTGGCGGTCGGCACTGGGACAAGTCGATGAGGGCGATGACCATTTGCATCACGGGGAATCCGATTCGGATGGTCATGCTGCTGACGGTATGTTGGGTTTTGTCGATGACTAGCGGTGAAAATGTGGGAAACAATCCTTAGATGTTGTTGATCTTCTCACCAGCCAAACAGTTCAGTGTGATTTTTTTTATTTTTTAACAATTTATTTGCAAATTATTTCAAACGTTAGTGGTGAAAACGTTTCGCATGTACTGGTAGTCAAAACTTCGTGGTAAAGTTGCAGGATACTTTTTATATTATAAAATGCATTATGCTTCTGCGAATGGTTGGAGGACCAGTACGATTGACTGATGTGGGCACACAACTACGCAAACAACAATTCTGTGCCGTTAAGCTTTTGGCACTATGTAAATTGGCGGACTGTATGAAAGCCGTTATAAGACGTGGTGTTGAGTATTCACAATATTTACCACAGAACCAACCCTTATGCGGTTAGAACCCGATAGCGATATCAGCGCACATAGTTAGCTTTCTGTTGGTGTAGGCTCATCCACCATGGACGAGAAGAGTGAGCTGGCCAAATGGCAAGCCGAGATCCCCGCACAATTACAACGGGAAGCCGGCCAGCTCCACCAGGACTTCCACATCATCCTGGACGTGGATATGCATCCGGATGGCGAGCTCATCCCGGATGAACAAGTCCTGTACCTATGCTGTGGATTGAAACAGACGTCCCCCAATCGTCCGCTGGTCCCGCCCGTGGGCGTGGTGGTGCCGTTAGACTACCCGAGTACGTTAATCGATTTCCGGCAGATGGATGTGGCGGCCTATGAGGGATCGCGGTTTCTGCAGGAAGCACGGGAGGCCATGCGGGAGAAGTTTACCAGGCTGAGTGGGAGTGGCGGGTGTAGTTTGGTGGCGCTGATGAATGGGTGGCGACAGAGTGTGGTCGCTCTGCAGAATCGTGGTTGATCTGGATTGTTCGTGTGGCATTGATTTGGAATTGTGTGTTTTACATGCCACCGACTGTTAACAGCATTTGTAGATCTCAGCGATCGGGATTTTGTATGTATGATTAAATAATGATTTGTATTATGAGCGTTCTTTGGCAGTAGCGTATATGCTAATGTTGCAACAGATTTGGCTGAATGTTTTCGTTTATTGAAAATGGTTAGCTGTTCATAATTGTATTGATATCGGTCTGTTTCATATTTTGATAATATTAGGATCCTATATTGTTTGCTCATCTCTTCGGCAGAAATGTACTTGTGCTTCGGAAGCGTACTTATGCAAAATAAGAACCCACAAGTGAACAACGAAATGATTGTTTTCTGATTAAAATACAACAAGACTTGAATGCAACATATACAACGCAGAAAGGAAAGGTCGACTGGTTGCTTCAACAGCTTGATAACAGTAAAGAACAGAAAATTTTTTCGTGCCTTTTCTACAGTAACACATACCTGACTTTTACAATAGCCTCAAAAACTGTTCCCGTTTACCAACTCTCTAATAACTTGCCGCATCCGTCGCGAAAGGAATATATACCGAACGCCCATCAAACCAGTAATTTTTACAGAAATGATTGAATCTTCATCTTGAGCATCCAAATGAAACAGTAACTGCGAAGAATCACAGCTAGTGGAGATTCCGGTAAAGAAGGAAGCTGGATACAATAATTAGATCGGAATCTGGAGAGGACAATAACAACGTGTCAACGTTTAATTATAATCCTGTAGAAGTATTATCACAAGGCTTTAAACCTGGCAAAGCACAGGAATAGCGCATCGCATCCTAAGCAGGTCAACATATTCGGTACATAGGAAGTATACAGTTTTTTACCAAATTCCAACAGCTCGAGTGTCATGTGACTGTCATGGTTTAAGACTTATGAAGTCAAACACGACTGGTATGGTGGCAATTATTCGGGTAATTCAAGCCCCTTGTACACGCTTTCCGGAAAGTGCATCCGCAATTCCGCAGCCTTTTTTGTGAAAATTAACATATATTATTATAATGTAAGAGATTACCAGAAAAAAAAACATAAATCCCAATCTGCTTCTGTGCTGTTCGTAGCACTTTTGTACAGTACAAACGGTTCATTTCGCTTCCATGCACTTACATTTTCTTTCTGCAAAACAAAATACAAGAGTTAATAACACGTCAGCAACCGCTATCCGTACGGCGCGTTCCGTGCGAAAATATTTCCGCGGAAATTCAAAATTCAGCAGATATGACCCACCATCATATACTTTCACGCCGTGCGCTTAAATTGTTTGGAAACGTTAACGGTATGATGGTATCTATTATCCATTAATGATAATATCATTGATAAGAATACATTATCGAGTTTGGCCAGAAAACTATGCATTTAACATTTACTGTGTAGGAAAATACCTCTCTATCCATGAAAAGCAGATCCTGCAGGTCTGGATACGATGCTGCGACTGCGTCTGCTTCTTTCATCATCTCCTGCAAGTATCAGGCTTGAACATTTCTGCAGTGTCGTTCTGTTCTTCCTTTTCATCACAACTTGCGGAAAATGCAAAATATGATACTCAGTCATAATATTAATATCCGAAAACGTCTATACTTTTGAGAAAAAAGGCAAAGGCTTATAATAAATCTGCACAGGCAGTTGCTGAAGCGTAATCAACAGATAGGAAAGTGTTCATGTCTTCTTGATCTAGTAAGCTTCGCGATTACCTGACAAAGCCCTTTGAGTATTTCGTGAAGCCTAACCAGACGATCGTATGGGATATGGCTCAGAGGTCCGTCGATTATCCTGTACAGTCGCTGCATACGGGTAAACCGTTGCCGATTTGCTGAAATAAAATCTTGTAACTTCATTGTGTAAATCTGTCCGCAACTCTAGATGAAGTGACCTTTGGGTATGTTGCGAAATATGCAGTTTTGTTGCCTGTTCGTTGGAACCAGCTCGCTACGGTAAAGTGCGGGCTTCATTGTGCTCATTTTAAATGTGACTACGAAAGTAGACGTACCTGGAAGAGGATGCTTCTGCCATTGCCAGTGCGCATCCACCATTCGACGCAAGAGATCCCGGTACTGTTTCAGTTCCGTTTGTTTTCTCAACGTCTGATTCAAGCCCTGTATACCGGTTTCTGGATCATTCGAGGCCATTCGATGTATGACCGCGTCGATGTCTTTCAGCGCCCGATTAGTGCGAGCCGACCAATCACCGAGAGGAATAATGCGTGATCGGGGCATGCTGCAAGCAGAAGATCCAGTAAACTCGCACGTTCCGCAGAACAAGTATATTGTGACCGATACCAGTAACAGTATCTTGGTACGTTTATGTACGGTAAATCGGATGGCATGACTCATTGTCGCATGAGTCGTATTATGTTCCAAGCTTGATTCCCTGTCTAGTGCCTGTGCTGCCTGGTTGCTTCCCCCGGACCCTGGTCATGCTTTGTGCAACTCACTATAACGCAGAGACTACCATAGACTTGTTCTTCACCGTCACAGACAAATTCAATTGTTAGGATCACAAATAAATTCAAAAGAATTCGTTGATTTGAGTGACCTTCCACACTGCAGCTGTTAACGTAACACATGTACAAAGCGCAGTCTAGGGCAAATTTACCAACAAAAATAATAAAATGCAGCATGCGTCTTGAACTTCAGCGTTGCTGTAATAATATCATACAGCGCCAGTAAGAACAATAAACGACAAAACATAACAACAGATATCGAATCCAAAAAAAATAAACGCACTTCTACATATGTCTGCCGAAGATGCTGTGCTACAGATATGGCCATGGTACAGTCGCTATAATACTGATTTACGGTTACTGTGTAGCCGAAAGAACCAAGTCGCGTTTTCGAATCTAATCGTGTAGTCCGCTAGGCAACGGGTAGTCCGCTATTTAAAGCGAAAACGCTACTAGTCCAGTATCCAGTGACTGCAACATAGTCCTGCATCATAACCGTTGTGGCGGCGCCTTATAACCAATATGTAATGACGGCATTAATTAGTTGGATCTAGTTCTTCCTTCGATAAACAATTCGCTGCGGACAGGCTTCGAACCTATGCGGGCAAAGCCCACTTGATACCTCAAACATTCAAGTCGAAATCGGTTATTATAAGCACTCGGACACTACAGCCAACGCACATTACAAGACCGTAGTACGTGCTCTAAGAAGTTCGTACTACGAGCTTTCGTTCTATTCATAAAATATAGAAAAGGTTACAACCTGTTTACTTCTTTGTGGTGCAGCCAGATTGCAAAGATCACAGTGTTTCATAAAGTTCAGGTGCTAATTGAGTCCAAAACTATATATATATCATACTTCTGTATGTTGGCTTAAAAACTAAACTGGAACAAAACACAACGACCTCAAGTAAATATGCTGCATAGTAACGAATTAAACGTGTGGAAATTGCAGTATTAACTTCTAAAATTACCTGTGTGTTGGAGCAACTGACATCTAAAAACTAAGCTGGAGCTGCTCCGGATCCTGTTAACCAACCTGCTAGGAAGCAGAACAGCACGCCCCTCGACACACTACTGGACAAGGCCACAAAGTTCGTTTAGAATAAAGTCGCGTCGTCGCGATCATGCCAAATGCTGCTGACTGTGAGTGATGCTATCAGTGAACTGGCCTTTTATACGGTATGCAGTGGACAGTGTGCATCGAATTCTTAAAACCCCTGACCAGCGCAAAACCTTGAACTGGGCGTGTCTATACCGGTGTTTCGCATCGTCTCCCTAAACCCACTTTTCGCCTTGTTTATGTCGCATTTTTATAAATGTACGTACAAGTATGTATGATATGTTATGCGGAAATGTTCGAACGCCGCATTAGGATACGTCGCAAGTATGTACTTATTGTTCCCGATCTTGGAAAGTTGTAAGCAGATTATTCGGACTTATTTCAGGTTCCTTATTATGCGCATAGTATGGTAACTAACGTACCATTGGGACCTACCCTGCAAATTTTGTTTTGTCGAAGTGTTAACCACAAGTTTTGCGCTTGCCGGAGCAATAAACAGTCAGTTTGAAATTTTCATTCTTTCCTTCTTTCCAGACAAAATTAAATTATGTGTAAGACAATATTTCCGAGAAATTAACAAGATTCCATGATCAATGCACATACAAAAAAAGAAAAAAACAGTCCACAGATAACAGAGTCACAACGGGAATTGTATGACCGGACTAACCTAGTCACTTGCGGGAAACAGAGGCAACCGTCATAATTCCGAAGTACAATTAGCATATGGTGCAAAACCATAATTATCAGCTTTTGAGCTGACGATCTCTTTGTCGCTCAACCAGATACCAGGTTCTGCATGTACATGTAGGTTCAAATTTTGCCTTAGTGTGCTAACGGGCACGCAAGGATCTTCATCCTTTCATTTCCATCAGTAATTCAGAGTAAAGACCTTTCCGTACTTCGACGACAAATCGTAGGTCCAAGGGCTCTCATCCGCTAACGGAGTCCATTGGATCTGTACCGCACCCGTTGCTGACTACTTCCAGTACGGAAGTGAATAATTTCCGAGTGAAATCTCTTAACTTTGCGGTTGAAGGATCGTTTTCCGAGCCGTTTAATCGCATCCACCGCGCGCAGGGCTTTCGTTAAAACCGTTACGGGATCATCCGCGAAATCACAATCATCCTCATCCGTCCATAAATTCTCAAAGTGTTTACGAAACAGTTTTTGAATTTGATGCAAAGTCATTGTTCGCGTAGTAAACCACAAGATCGGTGATTCGGGGTCGCTGATGAAATCACTTCCCGCACAGGCGACATCGTGAACCGTAGCGATCAGCTGCAGAATCTTGTCATTGGTGATTAGAACAACGTCCATCTGTAGGGCGCGTGTAATCGATTCGGCCAGATAAACTAGCAAGAGATCGGCAGATCCCGGCTGAAACAGATGACCATCGGATTGTAGTGGTTCAGTTTCACTCAACTGGTCTTTCAGGAGGGATAAAACAAGTCCAGTTGACCGGAACGTCAGTAAGGATTTTTTTGTTTGAATTTGAACACCAGAGTTATGCCTTTGATGCAGCATCTGTAATTCTTGCTCGACGCAGTGTGTAATCAGAAAAGTACAGTCGTTGATGCCAGATAACGTTGCAAACAATCCTAAGAATTCGGCACGGGGGTCATGAGGGTGTGATTCGCCTGTTAGGATAGCATCGGCCGCATTGATCAACGCGTTGGAATCCAAAATTCCGATAAGTGGTCGAGAGCAGTCTACGGCATAAAGGGTGATGTCAGATTTTCAGCTTTTTTTGCACATCTTTTCTGGTTGTGAAAACAAGTTTTTACTTATAGTTACGGAAATGGCTGGAATTATAACCGTATACCTTCTGCAGCGTTCCTTTTGTAACACGCAGACAGTTTCACAGCAGAAAAATATTTCACAAACAGCGAGCTGTATGCTGCAGATATGCAGGACTACTCTAAAATATGCATAGAAAAACATCGCGCGACCACTGCACAGAAGAAATTAGGAAGGCAGCAGCATGTGGCAGAAATGGTGAGCGTCAACAACACCGCAAGAGTGTGGACTTGCAGTGCTCGACTCCACTAGCGAACTTTGCACCGAACTTGCGGATGCTACATTACAGTACGGCAGCAGTTGTCACTACAAATTCGAACAACCGCTAGTCCAGCGGCAGGCCGCTTCGCAAAGCGCGAGTAGATCCGTGGTTCGATTACCCACAGGTCTGACAATGGAGTCGGTTTGACTTTTATCTAAATTTTTGTATCGCAAGTAAACTATTTAACTAAACTAAACTAAACTAATTAACTAAACTAATTAACTAATTAAACTAAACTATTTATGTATCGCAAGTAAAAGTTACCAGAAAAAACAATATACTAAGTAAACTGCGTTAGATTAGAAAACATCAAAAATTTTGTATTTGTAAAGAACGTCTGTTAAGGGAATTTCGGTCATGTACATACCTTGAGGATTACACGGCAGTACCCCGTGAGCTTCCGGCAGACGCCGTAAAAGAGTTCCGTACTGGTTTAGCTCCATCTGTTTTGAAAGTACTGGGTCAAATTGCTCCGTAATTTTGGGATCAGTCGATGCTACGGCTGGACCGGCCGATTCGACCTCGTTGCATATTTGATTCATCCGACTGGACGGATCACCGGGGCGGCATCACACGTGGAAGATGCATGTTTCCGGGATAATTATCCGGGATAAGTAGTAGTAGTTATAAGTTGTAATAACCACAGCTTCGCTGACCAGGTTGGATTTCAAAAAAACAACAGCACACAGTGGCTATCCATCCACATATATTATGTTAATGAAATTGCCGTTGGATAATCCTCGTGAAACAGGTGGATCAAGCTCGCGATTTGGGGTTAACAAAAAGGATGACCAGACTGCAGGTGTGGCTGTTTAAATTAAAGAGGAACAAAAAATGAGGTACGAAAAAGAACGCTGATACTATCATTTAGAATGAAACTCGATAAGGCGCATAAACTGTAAAACATATGTGCTTAAACTGGGGTTGTGGCTGGGCTTAAATACTTGCGATATTCGAAACTAACAGTCTTGCTAGTTGCTCCGCTCCTCTGAGGGACACCTAACCGATGGTTGCAAATGCGCTTAAATGCTTGCGATGCTCGGAACTAACAGTCCTGCTAGGTGCTTGGTTGCAGCTGCGCTTAAATACTTGCGATACTCGAAACTAGCAGTCTTGCTAGTTGCACTGCTCCTTTGAGGGACACCCAAACAATTGGTCTTAACTGACGCCAGTGCCGCTGATGTTTTCGGCATCAAACATGGTGTCGATGCCGACAGTCCTCCCCGGACTTTTGTTTTGGCAGCAAGAACGGTGGCACAATTGCACACCAACCAACAAGCAAACCGAGCCATGTAGGTCAAGGGTAACGAACTGTCCTAGACTCCTACAAGTTTGTAGCATCCTAGTGAAACAGCTCTGGCCACTACGTCTTATCGCTCTTAAGCCGTTGAATTTGTTCGGGTGTATCGTTGATGAGTCAAGACTCGAGACTCGCGACGGCCGGGTAGTGAAAATTTGCAGGGCGGCTTTCGATGTACTGCCTTCCCGAAGTTCGATACGCCACCGGTTGCACTGTTCAGTGAAACGGTACGTTAACCGCAACATATGTATTTCACTGCGTGGATATTGTTGTTCAAGCCGGTGCATCTACAGAATAATAATATCTACTGTACAGCGCAGGCGTTCTGTAATCTTGACGAACAGTGCCAGGTTTAGACGGCCGTGGAACTTGGTTGTGCATATCTTCAGTGCGTTGTATACTGAAAAGTTGAAAGTGGGCTCACGACACGAATTCCGAAAACGCCGTTTCTTTTATTAACTGCTACTTTCGTTGTGAATTGCTCTTGCGTGATTTCATTTTTTTCACCTTCACCGCCATTTTTTTAGGTATGTGTTTTGCTCATTTATTATCACGAAGATTTTGGATGTACTTATTTTCGTAGCTCATTAATTTTTATTATTCATCTTCGCCTTCCATGTTTTTAATGTGTGCGTTTAATTGTTGCTTTGTCACCGATTTGTTTTTATTATTAAGGAATTTTCATATTCATCGCCACAGTTGGGTGTTATTTTATTAACAATTTCATGATCTTTTCATTTCAGTCATGAAAAGTTACACGTTAGTTTCTCGTCGGCTCACTTTTTTTTGCAATACGTAGTAATTGTTTGTTTTTCTGTCTGTCTCCACAAGTACAGATATTGTGATCTCATTGCTTATTCCATTAAAAGCGGTATTACTGTATGTAGTACGTATGATTCACGAAAGACCGGCTCATGCATGCATTTCCGTTCTCGGTAATTTGTTACTGGCGCTGTTACACGAGTAATTTTTCTGTACTAATCTGTTGAATATCTGGTAAGTATTTTATTGGGTCGTTCTTTGTATTAGTAATTGACTTTGTTGTTGTTGTCCGCTTTTTATTCTCACATTACTTACTGAATTGGAGATCATGTTTTTGCGGAAAAGTAAAGATGCACAAATATCGTTGGCGACCGGTGTATTACGTAAGTATGCATGTTTTGTACCTTGATGGGCATTCTTCGGCAGTAGCGTAGTAGCGTACTGGTGTTACGGTACGTTTGTCTGAATGTTTCCATTAATTCTCGACACTGTTAGCTGTTCGTAATTGTACTGATGTTTCTTTTATATTTTCCCGTGATCTTATGCTGTTAATTTCTTCGGTATGAATGTGTTATTTCGATGCCCGACAAAGGTTTATAAACGGCAATACTACAATAACCAGTATCACCAGGGAATTATATGACAAGTGGTCAGAAACGACCTGGTCACTTGCGGAAAACAGACATAATCAGCAAGTTAGAAAAATTAAGATCCCCAATTTTTGAGGATCTTAACAAAACCGATATAAATAACGGAGACAGACAGCAAAGAAATCAGACAACAAAGTTAACTGGCCCAACAACTCGGTGCAAAAAAAATCTGAAAAAAAAACACAAAAAAACCACTGGGATGTCATAGTGCTGGAACAGTCCACTTAAAGTGTCTAATCGTCGGCCTCCTGCCGTGTACTGATGTTCAGAAGCTGGCACTTTGACGGCCGACTTCTTGGTCCAAGGATCTTCAACCGCTAACCGAGTCCCTTGGGATCTGTGTGGCAGCCATTTCTAACTGCTTCCAGGTCGGAGAGAAGCGAAGAACTTCGGAGTGAAATCTCCTGACTTTGCGGTTAAAATATCGTTTCCATTTAACCGCATCCACAACGCGCAGGGCTTTCGTTAGCACGGCTACGGGATCATCCGCGAAATCACATTCATACTCATCCGTCCATAAAATCTAAAAATCTCAAAGTGTTTGAGAAACAGTTTTTGAATGTGATGCAAAGTCATTGTTTGTGTAGTAAACCACAAGATCGGTGATTCGGGGTCGCTGATAAAATCACTTCCCGCACAGGCGACATCATGAACCGTAGCGATCAGCTGCAGAATCTTGTCATTGGTGACAAGAACAACGTTCATTTGTAAAGCGTGTGTAACTGATTCGGCCAGATGAACTAGTGCAAGATCGACAGATTCCGGATGAAACAGATCTGCATAGGATAAATTGTGTACGGGTTCCGTTGGTCTCAACTGGTCTTGCAGGAGGGATAAAAGAAGTCCAGTTGACTGAAATGTTTGTAAGGATTTTCTGGTTTGAATGTACACACCAGAGTTATGCCTTTGGTGTAGCATCTGTAACTCTTGCTCGACGCAGCGCGGAACCAGAAAAGTACAGTAACTGTTAATGTCAGATAATATTGCGAATAAGCCTGCGAGTTCGGCACGGTGGTCGCCAACTTGGGCTTCGCTTGTTAGGACAGCATCGGCCGCGTTGATCAAAACGTTGGAGTCCAAAATCCCGACAAGTGGTTGCGAGCAGTCTACAGCATAAATGAGGATGTCAGACTTTTTATCACATTGATTTTCTGGTTGTTGCTTAAAGGCACGGAGATTTCCGGAGTTACAACGGTTTTACATTTTTACATTTAGATACATTGCTTTTCCAACAGCATTAATCATATTAGCAAAACAAAAATTTTTCACGAACAGTGCCACGCTGCAGTTATGATGGTGCTAATGTACAGAAAAAGCAGTGCTGATGTTTAGGGCTTGAAAAAACAGCAACAGCGGGCAGCGGGTGGTATGCATTTGAGTATGCATGCATAATGTATATTCAGTGTTCGGCTAGAGTGACCTTTGGACCGAATAGCGGTTGATACGGCGATACGCTACAGCGCGATAGCAGTTCGTATTATGAATTCGATTTGCCTGCTAGTCCAGTGGCAACCCGCTTCGCAAAACACGGGTAGATCCGTGCTTCGAATCCCCCTCTTGGGACTTTTGTCTAAGTTTATGTATCAAAAGTTTTCAGAAAAGTAATGTATTAAGTAAGTTATATCAAACTATCATTTTAAGTAACATTTCAAAACTAATATTTGTGAAAAAACATCTGCCGAGTAAGCTGCGGTCATGCGTACGTGGATTGGGACGACACTGCAACACCTCATGGGCTTCTGACAGGCGGCATAAAAGGGTTCCGTACTGGTTGAGCTCCACCTGCTTTGCAAAGAGTGGGTCAAATTGCTCCATGGTTTCGGGATCAGTGGACGATGGCACTAGTGGATCTCGAGCGTCCGCTGTGACCTCCTTGCATGCTTGATTCATCCGACGGGACCGATCACCGAGCGGCATAACACGTGGCAAAGGCATGTTTCCGGGGTTAGTTGCAACGACCACACATTCGCTGAGCAGGTTAAAATTTAAAAACAACAAGGGAAAACGATGGCTACTTCTGTAGCTGTTAAGAAGATTACCGAGGAACAAAAAGAATAAGGTACGAAAAAGAGCGCGGAGGCTTTGTCCTTAAATAGACGTATCCAACTGTAAAACCTATGTGCGTAAACTATGGTTACTGTTGCCCTTAAATACTTGCGATGTTCGAAACTAACACAGTCTTGTTATGGTTGCTTTTCTGAGGGACACCTAACCGAAGGTTTTCAAAAAGAATGGAAGTATTGCGGCCAGAGCTGCTGTACGGTGGTCCACAAAAAATCCGACGTTCTGTCCTTTTCAGTAGCCGGTTTTCTTTATGTACTTCAAGCGGACGTCTATCCAGTCAGGAACAGAATTACCATTTGCCCGCCAAAAACATCGCGGATTAGCGGCATGGGGCTCAGGCCTGAGACAAACGCTGCATACATACTGCCATAGGTCCATAGCATTTATCGACTGTACCTTCTGGCTTCCGAACTCACAGCGATACTTTATTACTTACAACTATGTAGCTGTGAAGTGTGAACGTTTTATCCTGCGGTGCGCGAGAACTGCTGGTATTGAACTTGCTGCCCATATTATTCTGCCAGATTTTCTACCATATTTGTTCATGACTGTATACTGTAGCTTACGTGTTTCCGGGTTGAAATCCCTAAGTTTGTTTGCCACGCAGTTTCAGAATGCACCGAGTAGTTCATTT
>JAQGAU010002800.1:0-14561 GCA_034698045.1 Paramacrobiotus richtersi
ACTGAGCTAGCTGCATAATACTAATTACTTTCAAAATCTTTATCGCTCTACGCTTCTACACACACGGTACGTGACTCAACGCAGCTTGGGTTGCGTAAATTGACCGACTTTTATGCAAGACACCATTAGGCTACAAAACAAAGCGGCCAGTTCAAGTTGTGACTGCATCTTACCAATAACCAGGTGTGTTTGCAGCCTGAAAAATAAATATAAACTTGTGTTTTCAGTTGCAGAATATGACATTGTGATTTGCTACGCATTGTAACTGCCACAAAAGGTTGCTCAGATATTCTAAACTATGGGGTTGTTTTCGAACTGCATACAGTTCCTCTTACTGCTGACGATAGCCGGTTTCTTGAATGCCCATCCAGAGCCAGACGAGCGTTCGGCCGCAGCCATAAAGGAGTTTCGTCAACGCTCAAGAAGGTCAGTGTCCAGTTGCCTCGACGAATCACATTCGCGATCTCTCCAGAAGAGAGCAGTCGATCGTCGCCAACAAATGCTGGAAACTCTTCGGGCCGAACGCCAACTGAAAACAGGTATGAAATAATTGTGAAACCGCTCGAAACTGGTGCAGCAAATTTTGTTTAAGGTCGCATGGTAAGAGATACCGCCACCGCTCTGGCGACCAATCATCAATCGAGCCAAACTGGTTTGAACCAGAACAGCAATCCGTTTGGCAGCAATGTGTCCTGCACACTAACACCGGAAGCAACAGTTGGTCCTTATTGGGTTAGTGGAGAGCTCATTCGCAAGGACATACGTGAGGGACAGGGGGGTGTGACGGTATATCTGGATATTCAAATTATTGACGTTAATACCTGCAAAGCCGTTCCCTACGTTTATCTGGACATCTGGCACTGCAATTCAACAGGGGTTTACGCGGGAGTTGTAGCCGATGGAAATGGTGATTCTAGTGGAAATGGGATTTTGGTAAGTAATTCTAGACATTGTTCAAAATTACTATGGACTTAGCACCTCTACTGTACTTCTATAAGTTTTTCCAACTGATGACATGCACCACGCATCTGATCACATCATTGCCCCGAAAAATATTATAAGCTGCACTGCGAACAAAACTTGTACATATGCAGTACTCCTGTTGCTGAAGAGAAATAGAAATGCTGAGAGAAACAGTGTACTCTATAGCTGTATTCCAGAATTCGACATTCAACCGCGGATTACAACCAACAAACAGCGACGGAGTAGCCCAGTTTATCACCTTGTTCCCTGGTCATTATGCCGGCCGTACGAACCATATCCACACCATGGTCCACATGAACGGCGCCGTACTGCCCAACAACACCTACTCAAGCGGCACCATTCCCCATATTGGCCAGGTCTTCTTTGACCAGTCCCTAATCAGCAAAGTCGAAGCCTTACCGCCTTACAGCCAGAACACCGTTCAACAAACTCAAAATGCCAACGACGGCATTTTCCAGGGTGAATCGGCCACGGCCGACGATCCCGTCATGCGTTATGTCCAACTGACGAATAATCTCCAAGATGGATTATTGGGCTGGATCACGTTGGGTATCGATCTGACGGCCGATCAAACCAGTCAGGCCAGTGCCCATTCAACCTGGACAGCCAATGGCGGCGTCGACAATGGGAACACCATGGGTGGAGGAGGACCCGGATGTGGAGGTATGCCGCCTAACGGGACTGGTGGTCCCGGTGGTATGGGACCGCCACCGCAAGGCGGAATGGGACCTGGAGGAATGGGACCCGGAGGGATGCCTCCCGGAGGCATGATGCCCGGAGGAGGGCCTGGATGTGGACAGAACACGACACTTGCTCCTCCACCTAATGGGACTCCACCTGTTACACCGGTAAACGGTACTCCAGGGACCCCACCAAACGGGACGCCACCTCCGACACCTCCACCAAACGGGACGCCACCTCCGACACCCCCACCAAACGGGACGCCACCTCCGACACCTCCACCAAACGGGACGCCACCTCCGACACCCGGTGGTGGTACTCCCGCTCCCCCTAGTGGGCAGACCGGAAATGCGTATTATGGCTAATGCAGTTATTGAAAATGTCTATATTCGTATGTAACTGTCTGTTATGCACGGATTGCCAAAGAACTTTTATGACTTTTATAGTTGTTAATTTTTGTATCACGCGCACCATTTATACGAAAATAAATGCCGCAATTTTTCAACTAACACATTACCCCAAAGATCAAGCAGGTCGATTTTGTGATGGAACTGCGCCAATCGCTTCGATTCACAAGTAACATGTACAAGTTGGTAATTATTGCTATGGCGATATATAACCGGAAGTTTCTTAAATACATGTTTTCTTTTACATGGATAGTCTCGCGTGTTGATCGCACACTTTCCAAGAATTGCAATTGACGGATTTTACAAAATATGTGCTATAGCACGATGAATATGTTACGCCTTCCTCATCATGAAACCGTTCAAAATCAGTGGGCAAAACTTGGCTGTCCTGACCGCGCTCAGCCTGATTGGCCTATCTCATAGTCTGCCGTTGAATTTTCGCTTTTCTCCCAGATTTGATTACGGTGAAAGGGAAGACAACAAGCATGTCAAGATAGCAGCACACGCGAAGAAACAACATGCGCATTCGCTGCACAAATATCCTGCCCACCGGAGGTACCCTCGATCGGTGTCTGTGGACGATAAACTCAGCTTTCTTAAAGCACGCTTAGCTGCACTAAAAGAGGAATTAGCGTCACGGCAGTCACAGAATGTGGTTCAAGACATCGACACCGGAGTTCAGTTTGACCAGGTACCTTGTTCTTTATGTACTTACATATACTTACGTATGAATACATAATGAAAAAAATTCTGAATAAAAATTCTGCAGAATTCTGAATAAAAAACGGGTTCCAATTAGTTCGTCTACTGCAATAAATTCATTAAAATGCCAAAACGGCACTTGTCGACCAACATCTTACATATGCTTAGCTGAGCTCAGCTAGAATTCAGGATTTATATGGTGACCTTCACGGTCATCGTTTGGGCATGGTGCAATATTAATATTGCACCATGGTTTGGGACTGACACGACTCTGATTGTTAGTAGACTGAATGCATCGAAATTCTAGCCATCACCGTACAATTTTTACAGGAAACTAAGGACAAGGATGAAACTGCGGCAGGAAAAGTTGACTGGCCAGCCAAACTCCACAACAAGCACATCTTCGCCAGGACTGTCCAAATCCTCGGTGCTTTCCCCAAAGCTTTCCCGGAGCCTCCGGTCTATCAAGTAGCAGCCGCAAAAAGCGCCAAATCCACAGCAGCGAAGAAATCAAACCAAGAAACAGCTGCAGTAAGTGCGGATAGGAAGATCACTGACAATCGGAAGAAGCTACTCGATTTAAAAAGAAAACAACAACAACAAGAGACACAACTGCACCAGCAACAACAGCAAGAGGAACAGGAAGCACAACGGCTCCGGGAACGAACGCAGACTTTTGACCAACCCAAACCCGGTGTGATACGTGATGAAATGACCGATGAAAATGTCATGCTTTCTGAAACACCCTTTTAAGTTTCCTCCGTTTGTTTATATGGTTCAATTTGAACAAACAGAACTGTAAAATTAAAGTACAAGTTTTCTTTCGTGTCTGCATGACGGTTTCGTAGAATCAACGTCTATTTCATTAAGAAACATAAGAAGCAACCTGCACCATAATTAATTATATTAATCAAGACACAACACGGAAAACTCTCCAGTTAACGGGTATCACAAATCACGGTTTAATAAACCAGCCATTTCAACCATCCGACACTTGTCCGACCTCTTCGGCTTTAGGACAGCGTCATCATAGTGCATTGATTCATTCCTCACTCGATGAACTACACAATGCCGTTGCAACGACCAGTTTTAATTCCAATGTCTACGAAGATCAGGAAACGCGAATGACTGATTCTTCCGGTGGTCTTGCATCGTATTCAATCTTGCATTTCTTCGGTGGCCGCGAACAAGATGGATTATCACTTTTGGCATCATCGTCCACGTTAACGACATTAGCTTCTGAACCTTCTACCGCTTCGTCGAAGGCGGTCAGGTCCGAGTAACGAATCGTGTCGTCAAACGGATCCTGTAAAAAAAGTGAACATTTAGGGCCGCTACAACAAATTGTAAGCATAGACACCAAGCTAAAACAACTTAACAAAAAAGTTTATACAGAACAAATTAACATTATGTACGCTTTATCATGGCATGGCGAAGTAAAGCAAAAGTGTATAGGTACGTGATAATTATAACAAAAGACGTTTCAAAATGAACAAACTACAAACAACAATTACCAAGCGCCAAAAAAAATCACGTACTTATACTGCACAAAACAGTGCTTCAAGACCGAATAATCCGTAAAATTAATTCAGTAAATTAAATATTCATTCATTTCCGAATAAAAAAATAATAAACATAATCTTGCCAAATCGTAGTACATATTTCGGAATTAAAAATTTACGAACCTGGAACGCTCGCAACACTCTGCGAACTTCCGAGTAATCTCCCTTCTCCGCGGCAGTAATGGCCCCTTGGGCGATAAAATTCCTCAAAACTATCCTGGGATTGGTTTTAACCATGATCTTGATTCTCTTCTCATCCTCTTCCTGTGAAACTCTAACACTGTACTTCTCCAACCACTGCATCCACAGCGCCCGATCGTTGGCTTTCTTCTTGTCCGATGTCAGCCCTTTCAGTTCCTCGGCTTTCTGCATCATCTCCATCTCCCGTTGTAATGCATCGGCTTTCTTTCCCAACATGGACAACAGCTCCGGATTGGAAGACTGCAGCATGAGCAGCATCTGCAACTGTGCAGGATCCATGTGCGGAGAGAAAGCTTTTTTATACTCTGCCGCCGAACAGCACTGATCTAGGAGATAGTTCAGAACGGCGGGAGTGTCAGAGGCGGATTTCAGCTTGCTGAGCGTGCGGAAGGAATTGGTGAAATCCGCTCCAGTTTTGTACATTGTATCGAGAAAGCTTTCATCAGTTCACTATTAAAAAGACAACCTTTGGAACCACAACAACTACACGCAGTATACAATTATACCGCATCCTGAAAAGAAGGAAGTACCTAACAATTGTTACCAGTAACTGCTTTTAAATGAAAATAACGCGACAAACCGCATTAAGAAAACGGTAAAAGTTTGGTGCTTTACAACAGAAAAAAATAACGAACGGAAAGCAACACTAAAGCGTTCAGAAATTCGAAAAACAGTCAGAAATACACAAAAATAACATATCGGCAGAAAAAAACTAATTCAGACGGAAAACGTATTATTCATAATAACTATCTGATTTAAACCCGCAATAAAAATTTCAAACCAGGGGAATATCATATACAGTCGTAAAATACCTGTCGCCGGGAAGATCGCGCAGCAACCCAAACTTCCTCCTCATAATACTCCAGTACTCCCGTTCGAATTCCTGGTCATATTCCTTAAGCATCGGTGCGGATTTACTCAATGGCAAAAGCGGCTGCAGCGCCTCAGCCAGTTTCCCACAGTTCCACCGGCAGATTTCCGGCTGTTTATTGTACGCGTACCGCCCTCCGTCGTCCGATGAATTGCAGATGAAATCCGGATCATAACGATCCAAGAACCCATATGGACCGTAGTCGATGGTCACCCCCACGATGGACATATTATCCGTATTCAACACCCCATGACAGAAACCCACACACTGCCACCGGGCCACCATGCGGGCTGTGCGGAGACAGACCTCCCGGAAGAATTCCAAATACATTGTTTCTGGATCAGAGTTATACTTTTCCCATATCTGGAAGAAGACAGTAGCGATCTAGCAGCTTCGACAGCAAATAAAACATTTCCCTTGTTTGAATTATGTCTTTAATACAATAAGAGAAAAGTTACAATTGGCAGTTAAATATAAGCGTGACATCGAAAGCGATAAAATTAAGTACTTATTCATTTATTATTACAAACTTTCGATTACAGATCTTACTTGAGGATAAAAAGTGGAGACGACATAGTTCGCTAACTGGGGCAAAATATCCATCCGGTTGTTGCTGGGCCCTTTACGGCCTGTTTCGCGGTCGGTTGCTTTGAATATTTCGAACGATCCAAATCGGATAAAGGTCGGAGCAATACGGGAAATTATGGTACATCGTTCTTGAATGTTGTTTCCGGTGTAGAAAATATCCCGGGTGACGTAAGAGTCGGATGTTATACAGCTTCCGGATCGTGTTGTGGGGACACCAAGGTTGTGCATCACCTGCAACCAAGAAACTGGTTGAGCACGAAACTGGTTGCGAAAGCAGAAGCACGAAAGCAGTTACGTAATCTACACAAATTTAAAATGATCTTCAAAGTTCCATTGAAAATAATTAGTTAAAATTCCTCAGTTTATGCACGTAGTCGTAATTTCCTTCTTTATGGATGCAGAAAAAAATGTTAAAATACATGCTGACGCATAATGTGCAAATAAACATGTTTTTCTGTGTTACAGCCAAAACTTACTTCGCTGCACAGAAATTCTCGAATGCTCGATCTCAGAACTTTCCGTCCATCGGCTGATCGACTGTAGGGCGTCTTGCCAGCTCCCTTTAACTGCAATTCCCATCGCTCGCCTTTCTGGTTCACCACTTCTCCTAAATACCTGAAAAGGAACGATAAATCAGAATTTCTAATGGATTCCACGTTTTGTTGGACTTGTCGTGCACAACTACACCCTGGCGAATCAATACTTTTTGGTTAAGAAAAGTTTTCCAACTGCAGAAGATGATATGAGTTCCTAGTCCATAAGTCTTAATTTCTGCCAATGCGACTGATATACAGTCAAGTAAACCATTTAAACATTAATCACAAGCATAAAAGCGTGTTATCACAGCTAAAAAAGTGAAAAAAATTCTATAATTTCAGTACTCTATACAACTACCTATCCAAAAATTAATATCTCGTTGAAACCTACGTTCCCTAAATTTACCACCAAATTAAACTGATCGAGTTTAAGAAACCACAAAACTTACATTGCCGCACCATCTCCAAGTTGTCCCGAGAAATATCCAAACTGATGCCCGCAGTAGCAGTGCGCAGCGGATTCCGCTCCTCTCGGTAGGACATTCCCCGAGAAATACTTGGCAAAATCACCTCTCCGACATTCTTCTTCGGACAAATCGAGCAAGGCCAATGCCTGACTTGAAAAAGCGACCACTTTGGGGTTCTTGACTGGAGTTGGGGGAATGCGCGAAAAACAAGCACCGGGGACTTGTCGGGTGTAGTTGTCACTCACAGGATCAATAGGCAGGCTTCGCAGTGCCAGATTATCAAAATTCAGAGTTTCCAGAGAAGCCATTTTCAGACCGACGAAGGACGACAGCTTGGATGTGAATGACACGGGGAGGGCCTTGGCGAGGGAATCACGCAACGACAACAAGTGTTTCATGCAGGATACTGGGATATCGTCCAAAGCAGCACAGACTTAAAGAAGAGGATTTCGAAACCCCGATGAGTCGATGACTCCGCAAGCGTAACAGGAAGATACAGAACACAGAATCTACAACACAGTCTCAGTTATTATTCTCTTACTATTAACCAAAATCAGACATAACGCAACCGATCCAATTCGCCAACTTACGTTGATTTAACACTTTAACTAACGAAGTTTATTACAAACTCCGACTTCAACTCAGTATACGGTACGCGGCTGTACCTGCAGGGCAATCAATCAGCTGATAAAAGTAAAACATAAAAGTCCAAAGTACCCTAAAGAATCTGCACAGTCGCTCTACGTTGTACTAGCTAACAACAAGATTTTGGTGCTGTTCATAGCTACCGTCCGAAAACATAAGCAAATGCACATTCGACGCAGAAAACTTACGGTGTTACTTCTTGTAATGTACAAGGAATAAAATTATAAATAGCGCATTACGTATGGTAGTCGATGTTTCGTGTTTTTCGACACTTTTTGGGAATTTTTGTCATCTGCACGTTATATTTGCGCTCCGGCCTGGAATTTTCTGTTGAGAGATTAGTCCACGATTCATTGGGACGCTTCAAGCCTCAAGCGTCACTGACCGGAAATGAGGCAGTTGTGTTGCCGCCACTGGCTGAATGTTACGTGCACCGCATGTTGTTCAAAGCTTTTATGCACGGGGAATTTTCATTTTCACTACTGTTCCGGATGCGTATTATCGATTTCATCGGCATGCTTCGCGCGCTCCCAACTCCCAGAGACTGCGAAGTACTGCTGACAACACTTCAAACAAATTTGTAGTAGTAGTTACTAAGTAGTAGCTGTATATAGCTATCTGCGCTGGCAGATTTTCAGAACACATTCTGAAGTGCATAGTTGTATGTCTCGAAAGTAAGACAGATTTTTATGCCAACATTGTCCAACACATCCGTCGCACTATAGTTTCTGCATGGCGTGAAGCAGCTTCTGCATTGCTTTCCCGGATTCTGAAAAATATTATTCGTGGTAAAGAACTGTATATATTGCAAGTTGTTTATCAATGTGATTGAATTTTTTTCAGGCGAATTTCAACACCTCTTGGCATAAATTACAAGTAATAAGTTACTTACCATGAGAAAATTTCTCGCTCTTCTGCTAATCGGCATCGGCCGCATCGCTCTAGCGGACGATATGAAAGATCCCATCACAAACCAACGTGGTTCTCAGCGTTCTCTTAATGTTTTCGAACTAGCAATCCGGATGGGACAATACAGTTACATATCGGCTATGAAACAAACCAACAACCTTCATTTACTATTGAAAGATGGCATCACCGTGTTCATGCCAACCAACGAAGCTTTCGGCAACGTAAGCGCACAAACCAGGAGATTTTGGCGTAAACATCCTCAGTACTACAAGCAGTTAATGGGTTACCACATTATTAGCCAACGAAACGACAAAGCGGATCTACGCGACGAACTCAGCTATGGGACACTGGCCGGCAACAATCTCACAGCGCGCTACATCGATTACAACGGAATGAGCAAAGATGTCCAGCTGTACAATGACGCCCAGATCGGCTCCTTCGATCACGAAGCGTCCAACGGTGTGATTCATTTGTTGGACAACGTCGTCGGGCACATCCAGAACGATACGATATTCAATATCGTGAAGGGACGCAAAGAATTAACCGAGATTTTGCACGCTGTGCGAGTAGCCAACATGATTGATGTTCTGGCTGGATCGAACTCGTACACTTTTGCCGCTCCGACGAACGAAGCCATCGCCAAACTGGGCAAGGATATATGGGGTTTCTGGCTGACTTGTGAGTAATCCAGCAGTGCTTAAAAGAGTGTTAAATTACCATATCGCCAAAGCTGGCACTTGGATGACCCGCGGCCTTTCCGGTAAACTGAACGTAGAAACTTTGGAAAGAAATAGCCGTTGGACAGTAAGAACCGGCAATGACTCGGTTCGAATCGACCATGCTCGGTTGATTACTGTCGATTTGTCGGCCACTAATGGCGTCGTACACATAATTGACAGAGTCCTTATTCCTCAAGGCGTGGCTTTTAACTAAATTTATGGTAACTTTCAACGAAATTCGATAGTTAATTTCAAGGCACAATAAATAATGAGCACTCAGCCCTTTACCGCCGTTACATGTACATGGTAGCATATAATGCAGTACCTCTACGAGTTTAATAATTTCGAAATGGTCTTACTTGCCGGTTGTGTGAGTGTTGTAAGATCTGCGTTTGTTTCAACAAATATTCATGCGTACAAATAAAGTTCCCGGTTTTTTCCTGACCGCATGGCATGGTATGCTCAATAAGCGATGCAGCAACCGCATTCGGATTATTTCTTCGTACTGGTATTATACAGCTCAAAATTACTGAAACCCGTAACTTCGGCATGGCCAGTTCGCATTGTGGTAATTCGAATTCATAATGTACTAACGCGCCGACAAATCCTGCAGGATTGCTGTACATGTTGTTTTATTTCGAACTTGAAACCAAATTCAGTCATGGCCATGCAACCAGCTCGACAATAAAAGCACACAGAATACCGTTATTTAATTTACAATTTATTTACACTTTGAGAGGACCAACACCGGAGTTCAAATAAATCCACTCATTGTAATAAGCAACATCAGCGTAAACTCCGGGATAGCTCTCCGATGCACATCCGAAGCCCCACGAAACGACACCCATCAACAAGTGCTGACCACTACCATCCGTCGCCACAATCGGCCCACCGCTATCACCCTGGCAGCTATCCTTGCCGCTCCCGGCCGCACAGAACATACCCTCCATAATCCTACCGCCGTAAACGGAGGGTCCATTG
Organism: Paramacrobiotus richtersi; assembly: GCA_034698045.1. Lineage (NCBI taxonomy): Eukaryota > Metazoa > Tardigrada > Eutardigrada > Parachela > Macrobiotidae > Paramacrobiotus > Paramacrobiotus richtersi. Next base: position 10,254 of record JAQGAU010002800.1, read on the forward strand.
CAAGTCTTGGTCTCCACTGCATGCACGCCGGCCGACAGTAAGACTTGGCTGGCCACGCCTCCTGAGGACGTGGTGCCCCATCCGCTGACCGTCAGAGCAGCACCACCAACGGGAGTCCGTGATGTCATTGAGATTGGTTGGACGTGCTCGGTAAAGGTGATCGGTTCGACTTCCAAGAGGGCAACATCATTGTACATGCTGTCTGGATGGTATTTCGGGTGCTGGATCACTTGGAGAACCTTGTGGTTTGTTGCATGAGATTCAAGCAGAGAAGAGTCGTGCTGGCCAACACGGACCAATAAGTTATGAGGCTTCAGTGTCCTGGAAGCAAAAATCAGTATATTACTTTTTTTCCAGTTACATCAGAATGCGTTTGGTGACTGATCTTGAGAAATTATGTTGGTCGATAGTTTTACTTGCTTATTCAGCTGGGTAATCACCCGATCATATCAAACAAAATTACGGTACTTACGTTTCTCCATCGTAATCTTTAATGCAGTGTGCGGCCGTTAGAATCCATCGATCGCTGATAATCGAGCCGCCGCATCCAAAATTGGTCGATTCAAACATTCCAAAAACGTTGAGGGTCATTTGTAAATGTATCTGATAAGGGTGGTCACCCTTGTTGACGGTATTGCCTCCAACAATTTTATTCGGTGTGGGAAAAGAACAGCAAAGCCCTGTACGCAATAATAAGTGAAAGATTTGGTTAATTACTTACCGTAGCTTATTGTTAAACGGAAAGCATGTAGAACAAAATTAATAAAAGATGGTATATCTACTTACCAAAGAGTGTAACGATCACAAGTGATGTGAGATTCGCCATTGGATACATGGTAACTTTGACACAAATACAGCAACAGCTAGGAATAAGATAAAAAGCAAGTATACTCGTATATACGCCAGAAATCTCCTAATTTGCTTCAATCAACAACTGTTAATTTACGAAAATGTAGCAGTAACTGTTGTGATTGTACAAAACCAAAATGTTGATAGTTTCTGTTTTGGAACTGGGGTATATTTGCCCTTATATATCTTCCGTCATGTTCCATTGTTGCCCCATTATCCAGACAAACCGGCACGTGCGGGTGCAAGAATGTGCGAGATAGCCTTGGGATGCCGCTTGGTACCTGTCGTACTTCTACAGATAAGTCGGAATACCTTTCGGTAATGAGTGCGCGAATGCTGTAATAAAATTGTTACTCAGAAGTGATAATGTGCATTGAACCGATAAGCGGAGCCTAAACCAACACGGTACTTACGTCAGGTACCAAGATCTAATAAAAAAGAAAATATGATTGCTTCAGCATCCGGTATTGTTTCCGGTGATAACTCTCTCTTGATAAGCCAGTATCAAGCCGTCCTTGGGATGACACCAACTTTTCTAAGGTCATCAGGTCGCGTTTCCCGACACGTGAGGCTACATGCGTTGCTCATTCGCAATTGTCTATTAATCACAGATTACAGTAATCTGGATAAAGTTGATAAACAAATCTAAAACTGTAGCTGATTCGTTCTGGTGATGCAATTTAATGCTTACTCATTCTTTCCCACTACCGTTACGGCAACAACGCAAACCTACGAATACACTAAAAATAACAACACCCATCCAACTTAGGATCTAAAGAACAATAACAAAATTCTTGAATTAAGCACCAGCCGGCCTGCCTGACTTCCGATGGTCACTGTTGGCTTCCAAGGTGCCGTCGGGTAATCGGTGAATTCCCTGCACTACAGCGTAAGGGGTCTCGTTTATATGGCTCGTGTCCAGTCCGTGTCCTTTCTTCGACAGGCTTACTAGATCAGCCTACGAGAATGCGAACATGTTTCTCACAACTCACATACGAAAATTAAAATTTAAGAATAAATATTCCCGTAATTATGCAAGCTGACCCGGCGATCAGCTTGCAGATAATAGTACAGATGTAATAGTACAGATAATAGTACAGTCTGTATGGGAATACTGATATATTCCAGGCGTCGTATTCAAACACTAACACTGGAGCGCAGGCTATATCCGTCGGACCGTTAGTTTTTTCCGCCTTGAATACTGGTCTCACAACACTTCGTTTTTGCAGAAACCAACGGTAAAAAGGGTTACCAAGAACGACTAAAACCTCGTACGGCGTTTATTACTCCACGCAAAGAGTTCTACGCCGAAAAACAAAAATATGTGGTCATATCCTCTACTTACCAAGCGCGTTCCTGGTTCGTACTCGAGGACCATGGGGAGAAGTTGGTGGTGCAAACGCGGATGATCGATAGCTTCCTTGATGTTGACGTTAAGGAACAGCGTTCTTATCAAAGTCTAGAAAAAACTGGTTTGTTTTTCTTTGTTGAATATTTTGCTGTGTTATATATATTGCGCTTACGGTTGCGGTGGAGGATATGATTCTGGAGCCGCCTGATCCGCCGATAACCAGTCTGGCATCACCATTCGGATCGACTACTACGGTGCCTGAGATACTGGATTGGGGACGTTTACCGGGAACCACATAGTTGGCTTTAGATGGTGGCAGTCCGTAAAAGTTGGGCTCATTGGGAATGCTGAAGTCGTCCATTTGGTTGTTCATCAGTATTCCGGTTGACTGGGATAAACGTCTCGAACCAAAGCTACGCAATGTAAAAGACTCCTGTTACTTGTTAGAGAAGAGGTCAATCGGACAATACTGATAGTCAAATTTCTGTCAAATTCCTACCAAATCCCGATGCGTCTGACTTACAATTGTTAGTAGATACTTACTGGGTGTTGATTGTTGAGGTCAACGACACAGCATTTCCATCCTTATCCAGGACACATAAGTGAGAAGTTCCGGTTTTACCGATCGGTTTAGCAGCCTTCAGTCCATAAGTGCCGGTATCGTTCGAGGTCTTCTTTTCGTTAATCATCCGCCGGGTGAGATCCGCATACCACGGGGTAAGTAGTACCTGCTCGATCTGAAAACCATGCGATCGGTTGCACTCATGTCCAAACAAACGAAGTGGGACTTCGATCGTTTTTCCCTTCTTACCTGGAGCACTTCCGGTTGAAAATCCTCATCGCCCAGCTCAGCTCTCCGCGCATAAGCAAACTTCATGGTCTCCGCCAGTCGTTGATTGAACAGATCCCGCTCGGCTTGTTTCGCTTTGTGCCAGTCCAACGTTCCATTGCCGTAGAAGCCGTCCATAACTTTAACAATGTACTGCATGATCACTCCACCGGCCGGAGGGGGAACAGTGTACAGAGTGGAGTTGTCACTCAGCTGTGTGTGGATTGCCGGTTTTGTGATCACTTTGTAATTCTTCAGATCCTCTTCAGTAACAATACCACCTGCAAGGAATAATCGTAACCCTTACACAGAAAACAGTAATATGAAACGCAACACTGACCTCCAGCTTTAAAGTCTTTGGCGAGTTTCTGGGCGATCTTGCCAGAGTAAAACTCGGCAGTTCCTTTAGGGTCATTTGCGATAATTTCCATGGTATTTGCTAATTCTTTGTTGATATACATGTCGCCTTCCACCAAGAGTTTCTTATTTCTCGTAAACAATGCTGTGAGACCCTTGTCATAGTTGCCCAGGATGTCGCTCTTGGCGTCCCGAATGGCATCGGCCAAACGGTCGTTGACTCGGATACCTTCTCTGCATACTTTGATCACAGGAGCAAAAAGGTCCTTCCATGGTACTTTCCCGCCGATTGACTGTGAGTACTGATACGCCTCCCACAGTCCAGCAACTTCACCTTATTACAAAACACACGTTTGCGTTTCCGGTCCGGCATTTACAATACCTCATTCCGTCACAATGAAACAATCTGGTTAAATGACCCTACGTTTACGTCGTAGCGGCATATAGAGCAATGCAACCTGTGTTACAAGTGTCGGTACAAATGTCGCGGGCTGCAGTTTATGTAATTTACAACAACCCGGTTCGCGACCGACAGTCCGGCGGCAAAACTTTTTCAGCAAACCAGTCTTGGAAACACATGGTTTCCCTGCCGTCTGTTGAAAGGATTCCCGCTTTTGTCTTGTTGCAGGCACGCCATAAAGAGCAGTCGAACGTATGTTGTTTGTTTTTAAATAATTTTACGTTTTTTCGGGTACGGCGTACAATCTGTTTCATGCCATCGCGCATAACTGCTGTTATATACGGTTGCCCCGCATATCTAAAACTCAATCTAAAGCGCACAATTTCGCAGCTCAATCACTTTTGAAACCGGTTTGATGGTTATGAAATTACCTGGCACACCGGGTGCATGCCATCCCTTGACGGAAGAAATATTCTTGCTGTCCGCGAACATCATTGTCGTCGACGCCTTTGGAGCCATTTC
>JAQGAU010002801.1:0-14559 GCA_034698045.1 Paramacrobiotus richtersi
GGCCATGATGCACGCTGGGTCTCCGGTCTGCCATAAGACCACGCTCGGCTTTTACGACAATGAAGAAATTGCGCCGGTTGGAGACTGCGTGTAATCTGGATTGGACGTCCGACATGGCAATAGTCAGAGCCTACCGTGTATTCACCTGCGCTTTCCACAGTGCCAGAGTTATTACTTGCTACGGCCGATGTCCACTAAATTTCCAAGCTTTTCTCCACTGGAATAAAGTTTGGGTTGCGTCTGTTATTGTTTGTTCCAAAACACATGCAATAAACTGTCGGCAGTTATGCAGCATCTGCGGCGAATCGGGCGCCACTAGCTAATGTACACGACGTATGCCGACTCGTGTGTGCATTCATTGCTTACCGTCGTTACCGACTCCGCTTGCATTAATTAGTGGTGAAATTACCGGTTTCCTCCACACAGTACTTCTGCAAAGAAGTCATTAATCAATCCGGTCCTTAGTGCACAGTAGGGGTACTCAATTCTTCTTTAGGAGGCGGGGCTCTATAAGTTAAAGAGAGAAATTTCTATAGCTTAAAGTACCTCGATTGGTACTTTTCGTTATAGAACTTGTCTCTTTAACTTATAGAGCTGAAATCGAGCACCCCTAGTAGTACAGCATGGACATGTTCTTAATCACTGCGGCCAGTCGTGATTACAATGCACATTTTCCGGTTGATAATAAGCGTTCCATTTCCGCACCCACAAAGCTGCCATTTATTCATATTGATTATAACCAGTTTCGAGCCCTAAACCTTCCAGCAGGCGCTGCATTTTGTGGGGTATAAAAACGCGCACTTTTCTTTGTCCAGTCAGACAGAAAACTGGCATGAAAGCAGCGCTTCGTCACTTCTTGCACATACTTTTACATACAAAGCGCATCTTTTATCATGGCGTTCCTGTATGCATTAGCTTGTTGTGCACCGCGGCAGTTGGCCCGACATCTGCACAGGAATCACACGGTAAACCCTCGATCGGCTGCTGCGCGAATCGTGTACTGTACAGTACACTTTTCCTCTTTGCTGTCAACTTTTAATTCCATTAGACCGACCACCGTGAAGATATGACGCTGTGTAGTAACGGACAATTGAGAAGATTAGCAATCGTACCCGGTCCTGTAGCAGTCTACGATGACCGCAAACAAGGGTGGCAGTCACGTACTTTAGTGAAGTATGACTCTGACTGCTTCTTTGCAGAGGTTTTTTCAAGCTAAGCTGTGACAAGCCTCTGGTGTTTAGTTGCAATGACATGAGGCCGAATGCTTCTCCAATGTCACAACCTTAATCTGCCGGGCCGTCGTGCATATGTGTTCTCCGGTGAGCCCGGGAAACCCACCTGCGCGATCATACCGGCCGGCGCCATCTGCAAGCCGGAACAGGCGAATGGTCCGTACAACCTCAAGCTCATCGTACCCGACGCGGAGATGTTTTCCATCAAGAAGAACCACAATACTGTTGATGTACAGAGCAGTACTGCCTTCTACATGCCCCCGCCACCGTCCCGAACTCCAAGAGCCCGATACGTGTTGTGCCATTTGCCAGTTTTTTGGCTGCAACGCCATCAAGAGTGACGCCTCTCACTGCCGGTTATTTCAGTACACCGAACGTGCGGCGGCTCTAATGGGCCACGGGTTTCCGATCAGCCGTAAGACGATTCTCGGCTATTACGAGAATGAAGAGATTGCACCGACTGGAGATTGCATGTGATCTGGATAGTGCGGCTGATCTGGCTGCAGGCAGAGCCTGTCGTGCCGTACCTGCGGTTTAATCCGTACTGTAATTAACTATTTAAGTACGGTCAATGACCAATAAATTTCCAATATTTTCTCTACTGGAATTGAACTCGTTGGTCTGTTGTCTGTTCCAACACGCATTATGCAATAAACTGCCGGCACTTGTGCAGCATCTGATGCGAACCGGACGCGAGTAAATATTGCATACGGCCGAATGCCGGCTCGTGCATTCATTACAGACCGCGTTTGAATTCATTAGTACGCTCGTACGAACCTCCTGAAATTTGGTCGTAAAGTTCTAAAATTCGCAAGCCATCCCTCCGTGGCTGGCGATTGGTCGACAACGCTGACATACACAATACGTATACATTAAATTATCCGAATGCCCAGTGATCTGCTCCGTCAGAATTTATTCCAGTCTATTTTTCGTGCAGTTTCTCTATTCAGACACCACATTAAATTTTGGCAATGGTACACCCTTTTTTTGCACAAAATAATATATGTTATCAGTAACGGGATACTGCAGAAGCTTTGCAAAAATAAGTGTGCGACAGTCTGGCTAATTATAAGACGATCAGGTCGAACAAGATTTAGTGGCGACTACTAACACATGCACTTGAAAGTATAACATGTGCATATAACTGAAATACGAACTGCAGTACTTCTAGTAAGTATTTGAGGTGGAGATATCGAGTTGCTGCATGAATGAAATGTATAGTAAATTATGATTTCAGCCCTATCTTATCAGCGTGCACATGTACATGAATCAACGCCGTTATTACATTGGCCACAGTTGTTGCACTGCTTCGATAACCTTAACAATGCCGCCCGTTACTGAGCGAGAACGACGATAAACGCCGAATCATCCCTGTAGTACGCCGACCTACGATTACGTGTGATACAACCGTGGCCGACAGTAGTAGATCTTTCTTGAATACAGAGGACCTTCGCTTCCCTTCGGTCGATAAAATATCCTAAAATTTGCACATAATATTCTGTCAGTACGAGTACTTTCCAAACGGCACTACTGTTACATGTCTTGAAAAATATGATTATACTTTTTTGTTATAGATTCTTTTTTGTTATAGTTACTGTTTTCGTTATCTTTTTTGTTACAGATTCAAATGTGCTGCCTTTGTGCAGAAAGAATCCTCATGCAGCTCGCTATTGTTTTTTGTAGTATCTGCTGTACTTCTCAATATTCTGCGGATAGAAGAGTGTGTGATGCTTGAAGCGTTTTTGAACGGTTGCGTTGGACGTTTAACCATTAAACAAATATATTATTTACTGGGCCAAAGCCCAACTGCGCGCATTACAATTGACAACTACAGTATGCTCGTGTACTGTGCTGGCCGTCTCAGACCACAATGTTACCACATACTCGTACCTGAAGTATGGGTTTGCTCAGTATGTTTATTTTGCTCAAAGCATGAGCCAGTACAGCTAGTATGGCCGTCATATGGCACAAACTCACTGGATTATCGGGCGGAATTTCTGTTCTTTTCGTTCTATTCACTCACGCTATCGATGTTGCGAATGTTCGGCTTTGTTTTCAAAGTGGCAGATTAGCGCACCCAGAGAATCATCGACTTGTATGCAATAAAACGCCGGCATAAGTGGGCAGGGTTGCTGTGTGCGATACGGCGTGTTTGCCCTTTCCACTATATAATTAGGACCATACCGAGCATCAAAGCTTACCACCAAGTATGGCACAGCTGCACATGTTACTAGCGAACTCACAGGTGTGAGACATTGGGATTTACTTCTGTTACCTTTGTATATCATATAATCTCGGTCAATTGTTACCGGTAACTCGTAATTTGATCGCCATGTTTTATCCCGTTGGCATAGTCGGGGTCGTAGCCCTTCTGACATTCCTGGCGTACAGGTTTAGCACTCGACGACCATCTTTATCTCCACCCTCGTCTCCAGCTGCATCCCCACCTCCATCTCCATCTCCATCCCCAGCTGCATCCCCTCCTCCATCTTCGGCTGTATCGCGATCTTTTTTGTCAAGAATTGCCGCATTGTCTTCGTCTTCATCTTGCTCCTCATGCCTTGTTCCTCTAGGCAAGGGCTGGTAAGATTTTCCGGTAGCTCATTGGACTCATCGCGTGATCCTCCTAGGAAATCTGGCCGGGTCAGCGCAGCTCAGAATGATGGTGCCAACTGGCGTGAAGTAATAAAACGATCATCAAAAGGAACATCCCCAACTTACCGAAACACTGAAACACGTCAAATGGACCCAAGAGGATCTTATCACAAAGCTAGGAGATCCAGATGCGTTTCGCGACACGTTCTTGGCCCCAAGCAAGTTTCATCGCGGGAATGAGTGCAGCAGCAGAAGTTACTGTAGAACGGATGCAGAGAAGACACGAACGAGCAACCGATCTGCCTGTCAAGCTGGTTCTAACATCACTTGACAATATTGAAGATGGGCTGGATTTTAATTCAGCTGGCAAAGGCAACGCTGGAGCAGCTAATTATAAGGATATATTACAGGAAGCAGCAAATTTTGCTGATTTTCCGTTTGGTGCGTTGCATTCTGGAATTCTACTGGACTATACCGCGGCCCGACATTTCGTCCCAGTAGACATTTCGTCCCAGTAGACATTTCGTCCCAGTCGACATTTCGTCCCAGTAGACATTTCGTCCCGGTAAAAACTTCGTTTCGGTAAACATTTAATACGGTAGCTGTTTCGTCCTGTACTTACTGCATTTAATTTTAGGTTAAATCCGGCCAAGAGGGTGCTGCTCCGGGTACCCGATTAAAGAAACAAACTTCTCTATTACCTGACATAACTGCTTGCTGCTTGCTGCAAATATTCAGATATTTTAGTTCGAAAATTCTTAACAAATCTGGAACTAGCTAAAATTTAAAACAGGGCGCTTAGTGTGAGCGGCGGCAATGGTATCGCAAAATAAATACCACATCGGATGTTGACCATTCCTTTTATTTTGTCGCAATATCGTATTTGAAAACTTGACTAGAGTAGTGACGATGACGATGATGATTAGTAACAGGGAAATGTTAGTAATCATCGGTACTGCAACTGTCGCGTCTAATATGAAACAAAACAATTCAAATATAGCCTCGTTGAACCAAACTTTCTTTCCGCCGATGCTACGAGGTCAACAAACGTGTTCTTTGTTTAGATAGTTGCGGCACAATACTGGGACAGTGTTGTATGTTATATGCTAGCCATGCTTTATTTCCCGGTATTTTGTACAGATCTCTACGAGGGACAGTATTCTTTAGCAATGCTCACAACTTCTTAGTTGCTTGCAGTACGTAGGCATAAGCTAAAAATTTTGCTAGCCTTTTCGCTTTCTGACCACGTTTCTATTTTTGAACATTCTGGAAAAACCTTTGCGGCATGGTTTAGAAGACGCAGATTATAAACGAAATCTACATTCACTTCTTAATTCTTATTTACAACGCAATCTGTATAGCGAGATTATAGTAAAGTAATTGAAATGATCTGATTCGAATGGCGCTTGAAAAGTTGTCCCAAAAACTTGACCCGAAGTGATCGTAGTTTTGTGCGCGTTTTTGTTTTGTGTGTCATTATAACGATTACCCGTACACGTATTCTAGCATTTATTACCTAAATTAACACTGGGACAAACTACCGCATATAAATTTTAATTATGACTTTTTCTAGCTAGATGACTAGCATCTAATGAAGCGTTCAGTGGGACCAACCATGCTTAATACGAAATGTTCCGGGACGAAACACACCGGGACGAAATGTCTACTGGGACGAAATGTCAACTGAGACGAAATGTCTACTGGGACGAAATGTCCACTGGGACGAAATGTCCACTGGGACGAAATGTCGGGGTGCCAAAAGTTTAAGCAAACCATCAAGACGATTTTTGATAGTTCCGACTGTTCCTTTTTATACCGTTTAAAAACCAGTCTGAGCGCGTTTCTCGGCTTGGATGACGCGCACACTCAACAGCTTGACCAAATCGCTGAATTGTGTACGGATTGGAACCGGTATGGGTATTACAACGTTGCCATTCGGAACTGTCAAACTTTCGTTGCTGCCTTTTGCAGCAAACTGGGGTTGAAATTCGAATTCGAAGGAACAAAAATGCGACAGTTTATGGAGTGTCTGGGACGTAATGGAAATGCCAAATTTCAGTTTGGGGATAAGACGTTCACGACTCGGGTTTCGTTGGATAATTTTGTTATGCACGAGATCGACTACAAACAGCTGGAAAGGGATGACCGAAAGTTGTTGATGGCATATGCTCACGTGTTTGACGTAAACCGGATGGCAGATCCGGGTAACAAAAAGTATAAATCGACGGAGAAAGCTAAAAAATTCTGGCAGGATCTCTCGAAATGGGAAATGGACATTTGTATTAATTAATACAAATGGTTTAATTTGGTTGCCTTTTCCAAGAACATCTCTCTGTCTAAGTCGATGTGGGGCCATGGGATCCTTCTTTGGCTGTTTATTATTTTGCTTCTGATTTGGACGTTATTGTATTATTTTCGATAAGACCTGCACCATGCAAATGCGGTTTGTTCTGTAACCAAGCGAAAATAAGTAGTGTGGTCAGGAAAAGTTAATTCTCAACGGGCGTAATTTTGAACCTACACCCGGCATCCGATGATGGGTCACTGCGGCCACGACCATACCCAGAGATTTTTGCCATACCTAGAGGTTTTTGATTGTGCTGTTTCGAATGACTTCTCAAATTTAATGATCCTTCGAATTGTAGCTTTAACGTGGTTGTCCAAGGGTGATACGCTGTAGTGTTTTTAGAGGTGTATTGATCGCAAAAATATATGTGATTATCTCCTGAACCATGCATGCAAACCCGAGTCACCCGACCTAGCATCATGTGACTATAGGTCAACAAGAGCTACTGACAAACTGCTATCGGCATGGACCACATGGTCGTGACGGGGCATGTAGGTGTGATATGATAAGATTTTTATAGTCTTGCCGATAACCTGCTGTGCATCTATGCAACCCAAATTGTGCGCTGTAATTTACAACAGTAACAGAGACAGCAAGATAAACAAAGCGCTAACAAAAGCTGGAAACGGGTTTTCAAAAAAAGAATGTAGAATGCTTTGCCTTCTGTTTCCTTGTAGACTGGCCCTATCCTAATTGGGAAGCCCGTTCGCTCGGCACAGTTGGCTTCGGGAGAACAAAATACATAGGTTTTGTTGGGAATTTTGACGGCTCGGTCCTAGAAAAATCCTAGTTTATTCGACCAACACATGGGCACAACAAAAAGCGAAATATGGGCAATTGCGCAGTGAGGGCGACTGACACAGCGGCCACAAAGCCGAGTTTAGCTGAGACTAGAGGGCGAGCTATTGTGAAATTATAGGGAGCGATTACGGAACAATGGCGAACGACACATAGACACCAAAAACTCAGTTTTGCTGAGTTTAGGGGATCTTCGCTCCGGTCGATTCAGAAATTTTGGTTGATCGCATCCAGAACTCTTTAGTGACTATCTCTATATACTGAAAAGTCAGCAAAATGCGGACAGGATCCAGCCCGGACAGACATTGAAATGGCCAAAGTTTTGATCATATGCGCTGTGGTGTGCGCTTTGGTATGCTGCACGGCAGGTAAGAAATAATGATGTTTGTAAATCGTTGTTGAATTATATGGATAATATAAATCGGCAGTTTCCTATGTACATAATTATTGTTTATTGTTAGCTGTCGGAACTGCTCGAGCTGGAAACAGCCGAGCCGGCGCTGTCTATCTCGGCTACAACGGTATGATATGAATATAATATTATTATAACATATAATAATATTATATTCAATATAATAATTCAGTTTAATTTTAGCCACTGTCCCTTCTCGCTCTAACTGGGACAAGTTTTTTGTGTGAACTGCTTTTCTCTCGTTAAAACAGTGCAACCGGGCTCATGCCGAATAAACTCAATTATAACACGAACAACTATATTATGCCACCCGAAAATACTGCCATGCAATACTGTTTTTAATTCAGCGACATTTTGCCGTGGTATGAACTTCACCACTTACGTTCCACGTGGAAACTGCAGCGTTTTCTACCAGTGCAAAGGTGTAAGTGCTTTACCTGAGCAATTCCAAAACAAAAGGCCTGTTCGTAAACCTGGGCGGTGTGAGCTATCAGCGGAATATTTTTGTTATCGTAGGGTATGTTTAAGTGTATGTATATATACCTATTTTAAAATGAAAGGTAGGTTTCATTCAAACTAGTAGCTGTACACTCTATTATTAATTACTTCTGTTTTCAGAACAACTTGTGGTTTAACTACTGCCAATATCCTCTACAGTACAACCAGTAAGTTACACACTTTTGAACAAGTGCCACATTTTTTTGAAAGTAGGAGATTTTTAGGCAAATAACTTAACTAGCTGACTGAATCCACCGTGGTGTTCGTTTCACGTCATACTTTTAACCATAGTTTGAACGGCTTCTGTGATCACCCATGGAATGTGCGCTGCAACTGAACATATTCACGTGCTGCTGAGAAAGGTCAGTACAACAATTCATTCTCGAGCCCTTAAGTAGTACTTAATATAATATAAGTACATTGCACGTCGAATGTCTTGGAACTGTATGAAACGCAGGCTATGAAGCGATTGTACATTGGAAACTGGAGATCAGCTCAGAGCGGTGGTGTCATCGATACCTTTGATGAGTCTTTTGAATTCAGAGTTTTATAAGACAAGACTTTATCTACTGTTAAATTAATGGCCGAATCAAGCAACATTCATGTGCTGTCATTAACTGATGACTGGACCTTGACAATCCTTCACTCATATTGTGTTGCAGTGCCAGTAAGCCGCGGTGACGATCTACCTCAAGGAGTCGGACCCCTTGTAAACCAGTGCCAGTTCCTCGTCCCCTGCTTTGTGACCCCTTGTTCGTCCGCAAAATGTGACGGTGTCATGTCCGCACATTGTTTCGACGATTATTGCGGCGGATGCAATGCGCGCTGGTATTTGGGTCATCCCATTGTCGGCTGGTGGGAAGTGACCGACCAGTGCAAAGCGAAAAAGATCTAACAATCAGCCATCTTGCTATCATGTCACCACAACACCCTGATCCGCCCTACCGACTGGATTCTGAGGTGTAACATTCTTTCGGCCACCATTTGCATGCTTGTTCTTCTACGGAAAAGGTCACTGCTGAATTTAAACTTTGAATTTGTGAGGCGCGTTCTGCTGCCTTTTTGAAACAGGGTTTTTCTGTTGCTGTCATTTAGGGAACCGCGACATCGGTGTTGGGTACATCGCCACGTACTAAGGCGGGTTTGAATGATGAGACTGGTGTTGGTAGTTTTGGTTTCGGATTTTAGTACGCACATAACTGCAGTAGTTATCTTCGTGCCAGCTAGCTACAACATTCCCAATAAATTTGAAGAATGCTGAATTTAAACTAATCTGATGTCCTTCCTCTTGGAGCTCTAATAAAAGGTCACGGTCTGTGGAATATGGTTACTAAATAATATTATAACATGACCGTTTACAGTGGTCAAATCGGCTGCTAACACCAACATTCTGTATCGTCCGATAAATCAGTGATATCAACAGCAGATGGTCATGTGCTTTGTCGGTCCGTGCCAGTTTGCCATCTCCCGCAACATTCCCGAGGCTCATAGCTTCCGCGACTATTGTATGGGATGCGATGCTCGCTTCTATATGATCACCCTTGGCCGGAACTCAGCGCTCCTCTGTATCAAGAAGTCACCAAACAGTGCAACCAGCAGATTTGAATACTCGCATTAACCAATCAGATGGGAAAAGATACGCCAAATTCGCCAACAAATTAAAAAAATGGCGCAATATTGCGAGTTACACAGCGGAGATATCAAAACAAGGAATCAGATCCTCTCACACTGGGTTGCTGTTAAGCGCATCAGGATGCAGTCGGCTGTTACGGTTGTATCACAAGGTTACGTGGCTTACGCATGAGAATCAGAATCAGAAGCTCACACTCTCAAGTCTATTCAACAGCTCAATAGGGAAATTATGAAAGATCATTCGTCAGAAAGAGGAAACAATTTGCTAGCCACCTCGCTCGAGAATGAGCAACGAAAAAACTCGGAACTGGCAAGGCCAGTAAGCGGCCATGCTAACTGCAAGAAAGCGGCTTGTCAAGATTTAGGCTAGAGGTTAAAGGAAGAAAATTGAAGGAAGTAGAGAGAACAGGTAAACACGTATCAGTAAAGGTACGACATACAGGCAAATCATTTTATCCGTTATAATATATTGTTAAGTCGACGACAAAAAACCATTTCGTTCTATTTTAGTTGTGAACTTTGCTCCAGTTGGTCAAAATTGCCGCTGTTGTATAAAAAAACAAGTGCAAAGAAAGTCACCAACCTGATAAACGTGAACAGCACAAAAAACGTGAAGATGCGAAATTTAGAATAACAAATTTCGAGGCAAAATGAAGTAATTCGATTTCCACTGGCAGAATTAACTGTTCAGTACTTCGTAACTGTAGGAATATATAAACCAGACATGGATATCTACAGCCAATCCATACGCTCCAAAGAATTAATTTGGCAACGCTAATGATCCAAATTTGCCATAGGCACGGTTGGCGTCGAAAGCAAGAAATACATAATTTTGTAAATGCTAACAGCTAATGCGTCTTCGACTTGAATGAACCAATCACGCTGCATCCCATTTCTATCAAACTATCAGACTTTCTGAGCCGCACATGAGCGCCGATTGACTATCGCATAATCGCAGAGTGGGCTTTCTCTTCGGAAGCGAAACCGGAAGTCGAGTAACTGAATGCGTGCGCGACCAAAGCGAATCCGGCATTCCGGAAAAACAACTGAAACTGAAGAGGCAATAACTGTCCGTTAGTGCGCAAAAGGACCGCTGACCAACTTCTTCCTTTTTGTTTTAAGCCATACCGGTTTTGATTTATGTTTGTTGTTTACTGGAGCTCCCAGATTGTCATTTACAACGGTTCGTCCACCATCACAACCGTCAATCACTGGCTTTATTGGCAGATTTCCCGGCTTCCGCCTGGCTGACTTTACGTGGCCTACAGTCTGTATAATTCTCATCTTTAGGAAAATAAAGTCGTTAATCAGCCAAGGGTGCCTCAACAACACGAAAAACTTAACAAAGTGGTTACAATAAAGGCGCCAGTTGACCGGTGTACAGCAATATGCCGGATTTTTGTAGACGCTCAGTTTCCGCACCCGTAAAGCTGTCATTGACCTAGAGACACAGTTGCTTAATTGTCACTTTGTCAGCACCGAAATACCCAACATACATTCACATCCAGCGCTATAAAACGCAAATTTTTGTGTAACCAGTCGGACAGAGATTTTTGCATCTGGTCAACACTTGGACAATTGTTCTACATCATTAGTTTGTTACTGCACAATGCAAATGCGTGGTGTAACTTTGGCAGTGGTTGTCCTTTATGTGCTAGGCCTCTTGTGTGGCGTATCGGGAATGACAGATACAAGTCCAGCAGATCCCCGAGCACCACCACTCTTGGATATGTTGCCACAAGGATCCAGTAAGAATTCGGCTGCTTCCCTATATGTACACAGTTGCTTAATGTACTCCTACGCAATTTTAACATTTTTGTGCTATCTATCAGACCGCGAATATCATCTTAAATAAGAAGCCAGTTGCTGGAAGTTTGAACTAGCGGAACCGGTTATCTAGCAGTCTAGGATGTATAAACTGTAAACAAACGCGATAATATTATAGTCAGTAAACCGCACGCAGTAACGTGTAAAATAAACCCTAAACCATAATAATGATTGTTGGGCGCCCCAGTCTGGGACGCTCTTTTTGTAGACATTACAGTCCCGAATTTCATCCTGAACTGTGGCAAGCCTCTGGTGTTCGCTGGACAGGACGACGAAGCCGCCTGCTTCGCTAAATGCACACGCGATAAGTGCCGGGCGCGGTGCATATGTTCTCGGGTCAACCCGCGGCAAACCGACCTGCGCGCTCGTGCCGCGCCTGATCGACAGTGCTACCGGGGCCAGCTGCATGCCGGAACGGGGCGGTCCTCACACTCTTGAGCTGTATCTCGTCAACAAGGACATGTTATCGATCAGGAAGAACCACATTATTGGCGGTGGGATGGTGTAGCGGGTAGCATAGTCTCCTACCGTCCCTTGCCATTGTCCAATCGTGGTCAGGATGCATGCACTGCCTTTTGCCTCTATCTGGGCTGCAACGCTATGCAGTTTGATTCCGATCACTGCCAGTTATTCAAGTTCACCAAACGCTCGCAGGTTCTGATGAACGGAAAATCACCGGTTTGCCATGAGAAGAGTCTTGGATTTTACGAGAATGACGAGATTGCACCGACTGGAGAATGCGTCGAATCTGGATAACGGATCTGTTCTCGCGATTTGCGGCCGACATCCGTCTGCGCACTTGATCAGTACCAAATAAATGTTTCACTTTTCGCGGATTCGATTCACGCGACAGCGGCTTTTTATGCACTGAGGCCATGAGCCGTTATATATATGTACTCGGTCTCTTTTACACATAGCTGGAGCCGCGTAAAAATTATCCTTGACCGGAGTGGACCCATTTTATTCATGCAACAGCGGCCAGTTTTAACTTATTTTTAGTTTTAAAGCGGAGCATACTGTACTGTGTCCGACTTGGGTACCCTAGTTTTTTATTGTGAAAAACAACGCGGGAGAACCCGGGACATAGACTGCTTGCGTAATATGCAGAGGATAAACATTCGGTTATTTATTACGTCCTGCGGTAAACTGGTCAGACTGTACCACAATTCTATGGGCGAAAGTTCGTAAAACTTTAGACAAAGAGTCGATTGAAAAGGCGATTCAAAACTCTCCTCCTTATTCTAGACTGCTCAATCCTTTACTTGTCCTCTATTCTACACTTCGCGCAGGCTAAGCCGGTGGAAACCAACTTGCACGCTTCCGCACAGTTGTCCCGCTTTTGCCGTAGAATGCTATCACGAGCATTGTGGAACTGCGCTCCGTCTGTAACAACAAAAAGAATAGTTGACATTAATTTTGTACAGCCAATTCCGAACACAATACTGCTCGCATTCCTAAGCGTAATCGTATCTCGCTCTTCGGCGATCGAAGTGACACTGTTTGAATCTACATACTCACAAATTGTAACCAGAAATGCAAAACATAATATACTGAAAATTAAAATATTGGCGAAAGTTCAATGTAAAAAAAATACCGGCAGGAAGGAGTCATGACAGTTACAAAAGTATGATAGGTAATCACAATTATACACAAAATAAAACGGGCAGGAAAGGAACTCTTTAACGATCAATATAAAACAACGTAAGAAATCTAAGTTTTATCTGAGTACTACGTCAGCCAATATTATGCACGCAACATATCTCAGATTTATGATATAACACAGAGACTTACAGACTGATCCGGCCAGTGCGATGATCGCTAACACAATATACAACAAAAATCGCATTGTGTAAATAGTGCACCGAAGTTGGGCTTCGGAAGAAGTAGATATGTAGAAACTGGCGTGCTACGATATAGTCGCGTTCTGCGGCTTTTAAGCAGTTGTTGGACTGGCACTTCCTTGGAATGTTTACAACTTTTGGCTGGCTAGTATAGTCGTAAATACATTCACAATTACAGTCCAATGCAACTCAATCTCTCAAGTGCCACATACAGCTAGAACGAGGTAGCAGTTTTCAGCGGATTAATGCTCGGGGCTTAATTTAATTAAAAGCTATTGTGGCTCAGCATGCAATTAAATTGCCGTACTGCCGACGTTTTCCAAGGAATGTTGACGCCTATATAATGCTGCATTGCATTACATAAGCATTACCATAGTGTAGCCGGCTGAAACCGCCTCGAATCTGGTTTATATGTGAAAACGTAACCATGGAACAAAGGTGTTTTGTTGTTTGTTTGGTACCCTAAAATTTGTGGGTACTAACTCTTTTTGAGCCAAAAAGTGTGAGTTTTTCATTAAAATTTTAGGCGGTTTAATACCCACAACGGGACACGTAAAAGGGCTCAGAATGGTCGGTCAATTAGTGCTGCCGCGTACGTAGCTTGCGATTGATTGTAGACATCCATCTACACTGGATACATGTAAAAGTTGTAGCCATTCATCCAGTGCTGCACCCATAAAAGTTATAAAACTGCCATTCACTTACAGATACAGTAGAACCGCTTACTTATTCTCGTTCAGTGGCGCACTAAAACAGAGCATTTTTCTGTATCCAGTCGGGCAGAAGTTTGTAGTCAAAATATCGCGAATTCTTTCATTTTTTACATTCTTACATATACGCGAATTCTTAAGGTTTATTGAACTTTTAAAATTTCAGCAGAGATGACAGCTACTAATCCGCTGCTCGCAGTAACGTGCAACGGAAGCAATAACCAGAAACTTTTGTTTTCATAATAGTGAAATACTTACAGAACGTCATGACGTTAGTATTTCATTGACGTTCACTGCGGTAAAAGACCAGTTTTTTTACCGTTCGAGATGCCGAGCATACATGTACGAGCGTGGACTCCGGTTTCTGGTCAGCGACATAATGTGGGAACAATACTTTTCTTGATTCGGTGAAGCTTCGCAAACTCCTACTTTTATTTCATTCATCGATAACAGTTAGAGGCTGAAAACTGTTGACAAATACAGTATCAGTTACGTTCAGTTCACAGATGGAATACGTGTCAAAAATCAAAGTCCGTAATGCTTTCAAGGTCCGTTTTGCGAAAACACATCTTACAGTATTGAAAATTCTGTGATCGACCGAAGCGTAGCGGAGGTCCTCTATATTCAATGCAAATGGTTTTGTTGTCCGTCCCGTCGGTCACGGTAC
>JAQGAU010002802.1:0-14556 GCA_034698045.1 Paramacrobiotus richtersi
ATGCACGGTGTGTGCAGCTGCTGGTAACCAGTTTTGTCTAGAGCGTTAGCGCTGAGATCTGACGGTGACTAATGTTGAAAATTAACCACCGATAAGTCGATACGCCAAAAAGTCGCGCCGATAAGTCCAGTTGCGCCTGCTGTCTATCATTTCCCCATTGCTGCTCTTGTATTGATGCTGTGTTGCTAATACTGTACTAGTGGACTGTGTCGAATCTTGAGTCGAGTAAATCACAGCGAAGTCTACATGCGAGAGCTCTGCAGTCATTTAATAGACCATTACATACTACTGTACTGTACAGTCCAGCGGATTCGATTCAAGCTAACTACAAAGTTCAAGTTGCTTACAAATCCGCCAAACCAAAACCAACAGATAATAACGTGAGGAGGTCTTACGTACTGGTAACACAAACTAATAAAACATAATTATTCCACCTAAGTTGAACTTCCCGTTCTGCACTGTAGTCAACAGAAGAGTTCATAAATTCAGCATGAATACGAGCTTCTCCTGACAGCACATCTTTAGTAAGCTGTACTGCGTGATCCGGTTTAACTTTTCCAGATCCAAATCGGCCAGATTCTCGGGAGACCATTCCTTGCCAGAAAAGGGGTTGTCTTTCCGTGGATCGGCACTTTGGAGTGCGTTTAGGATCTATTGAAACAAAATCATACGAATAAAACATCGACCATATCAAATAGCACTTTAATGCGTAAATGTTGGCCTCTAGATTTTCTGGATGAGATGTTTACCCGATGCTACCGTATGGTGCATCTCATGACACCATTACCTTTCCGTAAGGTTTCAATAAAAGTAATATGTAGTAGTAAACCAGTCCCAGTTGAATAATTCAAACCAGATGTTCGTAAAACATCATGTTTGTGATTGCAAGTTTCGTACCTCCACCAATTGTTCAGCCAGTGCAGGCAAGCCACCACCAGCCGACACTTCTTTCCAACGATCCACGTCTGCATTGGTCAACACCGGCAGACTGCTGTCCATCCGATTCCACAAGCTTTCCACATGTATTTCGCCTTGAATCCGTCCTTTGGTGATGTGCACGATTACAGACGTTGCCGGTGGCTCTGAACCGCCATCTGGAGAAATCGCAGGCATTAACGGATGCTAAACAGAAACAGAAGGAGAGAATTATCAATATTGATCGAAATCAACAGAAAACTGATTAGGATCCCGCAAAACTTTATTATTATGAACTGAACACGACTGATTTTAAGCAGTGCTTAGGGTTATCGCATTGGTAGCTGTAACGAAGTGGTGTCAGCACCGAAACGTGACACTGCGATTATAAAACATGGCAACATCTGCATAAAGTGCCGATTTGTCTCCTTGGGATAAACAATGCAGAAAAAGGTGGCCAGTAGCGCGGAGGATAAAACAGGTTCTTACCTTAAAGCTTAATTTCGACAGCGCCACAGTGACATCCTTCAGCACCAGAGTGTGGCAGACGGACGCGAATGAATTCAGTTCCTGACAAATATGGTTGAGGAGGCCGTGGAACCGGCCGCTGGGCTCGCGAAATGAGGAGTCCAACTGCCAGTACGCCCACTGCCACGAGATGTCGACCAGCATTAACGACTCCAAACGGGATAGGTGATGCGCCTGAAAAAGCCACTGTTAGGTCGCCTAACATGTAAACTGATTGAATCTAAGCTCCTCACTTCTAGACGTTGTCATTCTTCGCACTTCCTAAATAATACGTACAGTTTTAAAAACTGGAAAATCAGCAGGATGTGACCTACCTGCCTAATCAAGCAAAACATCCGCCCACTGCACATCAGCGAACCGTAATGCTTTTTGTCCTCCCAGCGGTTGCGCACGTTTTCTAGACTGGTACTTACGATGATCTTGGTCTGGGCAGTCCAACAGTTGAGGAGGCAGACACCCGGAATGCTACTGTACTTTGCCTCCGGCAAGCGAAGAACTCGACAAACAGGCACCGTGTTCAAAATGTGATTCCATTGACTGCATACCTTGCGCAGCCTTACTTGCGCCCTACCGTCGAGGCAACTGAAGATGCAGGCCAGGATTTCTTTTGGAAGAACATTATTAACGGCTGTTGGCATCCCAATAGTACAAGAATCACCCACAAACTCGAATATGCAGCCATATAGATATCCAGATCGATTAAAAGGGGGAGTGGAGAAGAAAGCCGGTGTTCGAGTAGCAGTCAGTAAATCCTGGCCCGGACTCGCATGCGACAGAACTTCCGTAAACAGTTTTTTTACAGTCGACATGCGATCGTCTTCGTCCTCATCGATGGATCGTTTCTGCGGTGGTTTTGCGGCTACAAGGGACCCAGGTGTCAATCCAAGCATACGCAACAGCTCATCGCCCTAAAAATGCAAAATATTTAAAAATATAAGGGCTTAACAGCGCTATTGATAGTTCCGGGCAACAAACAACGTTGTTAAGCACACAGGTGCAGCAAAATTACTAAGATAGCCCGTAAAAATCTGCCCGTACGGATTGATTCTTATGTTCAAGAGGAGTGACTGGTAATTTCCCTTCGTGTGCGCGCGCTTGGAATTACTTAGTACATAGTAAATTACTCAGGTACGTAGTAAATTACGATTTGGTATTGCTTCTGGTGTACAAAGGACCAATACAGATAGGCGCGAAAACGAATAGTGCGCGCAAAATCCGTTATTGCGCAATCCACTGAGAAAGTTATTAAAAAAAGTCACTGAAAAAATACATACAGGTGTACCAAAATTCTCGTTTTGAAGCGATTCTTCTGAAATTTGTTGGATAAATGCACTTGTGTATGCATATTGTTCTGAACGAAACCCAGCCTCGAAAACATTTTTATGAAATTTTAAAACACATTTTTAATTTTTTTAATTTGATCTTAAAATGTGGAAAATGCTATATGCTATAAGGTTTCGCGGCAAATAGCGCCACTGTATAGCCCTAGACAATAGACAACACCAATACTTCTACAGTGGTTTCGAAACTGAAAAGATGGAGCCACACTGTCCGTTTCGCGCGACCTGACAGGCTTTAAAAATATTTTTAAAAATAAATGGTCCAAAACATTTAAAGAGATATCTGCCCCCCCCTTAAAATCCACCTTCTCTCCAATTTCTTCAGAAATATATCGATAGCACACATAATGATGACGTCAAAAATCGTCGAAGAAACATTTTAATATATTTTAAAATGAATTACAACAATTTGTTATCTGTTGTTTGTTACTCCAGTTATCATCGTATTAAAATTAGATGTGAATTTGTTCAGTGTTTACCTAGCCAAACTGGATAATATAAACGGGATTTTCAGGGCGGCATGTCTGCTTAAACCGTTTAAACATTAGATATGCACGTCACAGTCGTTACTGCGCTCACCTCGACTTGGAGACAGCTGCGTTCCTGATAATCTCGATCGAAATTCCAACGGTACTGATCCGTGACTTTTAGGACATGCAGCACACCCCCATCAATGTGCGTTGCCATCCACCGTTCCTCTGAACAGTTGCCATTAAAACAATCCACGATATGTTGATCGACAGGTGCAGTTTTGTAAGGCGCAGGAGACGGAGACCCACTGGAGATCCCACTCGGCAGTTGGATTTCTTCCTTGATATACTGGCCCTTTTCCAACAGGAACTGGTTAAGCTTCTCTTCGCTTTGTCGTTCGCGGATATGCTCGATAGGAAGGATCTCCAATGAACTGCCACTCGGTGTTGTGGCTCTAACTAAGCCAAAAAGCCGCCCACAGACCTCTCGCATCAACACTATTCCAGGGTACCATTTCGTTGGCTCCTTGGAATTACAACGAATCAGGACGTCAATAGGGGAACCCTGGCTCTGGGTGCTTGCAGTACTGTCTTTGTGCGAATCTAGCTCGCTGTGGTAAAGCTGGCCAAATGGCGCTAGCTGGGCACCAGTTCCACAATCGAAATCAACCATCAAACCTTCCAAAGTGCAGTCAATAACTCGACCCAGCTGGAGCAATCCATCAGCTCCTCGAACATCCACAGAATTCCAGTGCAAATTTTTAACTGACTGGGAGTACGACATTTAACAAATACGGAGGAAAAAACTGAAAGACGATCTAATCTGAAAGTTAACATCTGCCAAGTGCCAAGCGCCAAGCGCAGTACTGAGAATAAATAATTGAGTACTGCAAATGATGTCCGTTAAGTACTGCAAAGCTTAGCAGCCGAAATGTGCAAATTAATAATAAAAATAATTGAGGATATCATCGTTAATTACTTATCATAACGTTGCTCCCGTTTCATCCGACTGCCAACCGGTGTGCCACACGGCTGACTGCCATCCCGTGTGATACGTCTGCTTTCCATGCAGTTTTTAGACCATCGTCGAGCAACACTCACCAACTGAAATACAAATTCAAATAACAGATTAATTAAATATAAAGTAAACCAGTGGAAATTTATCATCTTTTTTGCTCCTGAGTCGTTAGAAATATAACCAGAGCCGGCAATGGAAAAAAAACCTGTTGTGCGCATGATCAGATTCTGCAGTACTACAGATCTGTAGTTAATTACGGTTTTTTGTTATAAAATTTCCGCTATTTGCCCACATATAGCTACTTAATTTGAATGAAACTTTAGATTATTTAATACTGGCGAATAGTGTGAAGTTGCCAGACTATCCGGTTCCTTTAGCACATATTATAATACGACCGGAAGTGTTTACGCATGCGAGATTCCACTGTTGAAACAAATGGTGTATGCAGAATGGTGTTTTAAAAATGAGGTTTCTCAATGAACCTGAATATTCTAACCAAATAACGTAATTCTTTTATCGTTTAGCCAGAGGGTCAGAGCGCATGGCCACTGTATTTATGATTTCCTCATGGAAACTTTAGTTCTGCATTGCTTGCAAATTCAACGGTGTATTGCGTCGAAACTTCCTGCGTCACAACATTGGCATAATTCAGTATGTTAATGCTGCCATTTGCTTTAATGCTCGATAATAAATCTAGTAGTGCGAATATTCCAAAGGTGTGAATATTACATCAGCAAAAAATGTTGCGGAAAATCGTATAAATACGACAATGCTAAGGAAGCCAGATCCTTGGAAAATGGAATTCCACGTTTTCCATTCCTTTTCCAAATCCACGATCCACACGGATCGCTTGGATTTGGAAAACGGATTTTGTGGAATCCGTGGAATTCCAAATTGCCATGGAATCCATTTTTATATGGTGGAATTCCATAACGCTTCAAATTTTTCTTCGTTTCCAAGCGTTAAAATGTGTCTTAAACTGAAGTATTCTCGGGCTTAAGTCCGAAGTTTTTCTGGTCGTAAGCTTTTGGTGAATGTTGCTCTGGAATTTAACCTGTAACAGTATACTATTGCTCTTCTCAGTGACATACCGTAACCCCGTGGAACTGCTTGGCCTTGACGTCTCACAGAAACCACGATACACTAATAACATCTGCCGTCATTGCACAGCAGTCTTATTAAAAAACATTGTGTTTCATTAAAAATACTTTCACTTCACCAGCGGAAATTTCAAACCAGCTTCCACGGCTTTTTAAAAACAGTTCTACGAATTAAAATCTCTGTGGAGGTATTTTTGTTTCTCGATTAACTTGCGAGCCAGCTGCAAGTCTGCAACTCAAGGGAAAAAGTTTCAAGGAACAGCTGTCAAACATTTTCCGCAAACGATAACTTTTGTACCAGAAGAGTGAGAACTTAGTTTAAAAACATCCTAAATTTAATATGTTTGCTTATCGTTAAGTCAAGCCGTCAGAAAAATTTCCACTCATTTCAGCTCAGCTGTTCAATAAGATCTTGGCGGGTTGATCGACCCATCCAAGTCACATATGTTTCATAAATAATTCAAAATATCAAACTATGAATACAAATAATCTTAGTCGGCTTCCGCTATATGTGCGTTGTGCACACATTCCCGACTACTGTACTGAATACCTGAATGCAAAATTTCCGTTGCTAAGTTATGCTTATGATGTAGAAAAGCATTCCAGAAGAGCTAAAAATGGCGAAATAGGCTTAAAACCATTCCGAAAAGGTCATTTCCACGCATTTTTACAAAATCCATGGATTTACGGAAATCCGTTTGGATTTTCGCAAATCCACGGAATCCATGGAAATCCATGGCAAATTCCAATCCAAATCCATTCCGCGGGGCTTAAACCGTGGATCTGGCTTCCTTAGACAATGCATATACTGTAAATACATTACAGTATACATGCGGTTTGCCAAAAAATGTTGCGATACCGATAACAATTCCGCTTGAGATCACACTATAAATGTGTGTTAATGCCGCGTATGCATACTTCGATATTTTCCGCTGTCCACTCTTTTTCGTCATTTTTTCACCGAACGACGAATAATCCATGAAAAATGTAACATTTTGATGCTCTACCATTTTGCTCGGCACCTACAGTGTTAGCTGGCCGCCTTTTTCCGCTCTCTGCTAGCTAGCTATATTGTACAAATAAACCGGTCGGCTATTGTGCCGCAAAACTCCAGTTTAATAAAAACATTTTGCACACAAACACAAAAACTCTCTCCCAAAAGCAGGTAATACTGTTTAGACATAGAAGTACCTGCTCGGTACAAGTACATTAACCGATCGTGATCATCTCGGCATTCGTGAATCGCGTGTATTATGCAGAACATTCTGATTTTGTAGTCTGTATGGGCAGTGTGGTTTTACTGGAGTGCACAGTCGTGTTTACCCAATTTTTGAAATCATTTCATTACAAACCGCGGACCCGAGACTAGCACACCCCCGTCTATATTGTACAAGACGTACTGCAGCGTCAACACGACAAATTTATTGAAATAAGCAGCGATAGTGCAATCCACAGGTACCGGATACATTTGGAGAGTCAAAACTAAATGCCATCTTATAACAGATCGTTACCACATTTCGTACCGTACATTTTACCAAATCTGCACCAAAGGGCAACGCGAGACCTTATATTTTAATAAAAACTAAAAAGGAAATATATATCCCATATTTAACAGAAGGCAACATTAAACTCAAGCTGAACTTGTTTCACGATCCGTAATCCAGCAACCGATAGATTTCACCATTCCAGGACGATTACGAGCTTCTCGTAGCTGAAGGTCTTGAGTAAGTAGTGCAGAGTGATGCGGTTCAGCTTTTTCAGATCCAAACCAGCCAGATCGTCGCGAGACCATTTCTTGCCACAGAACTGGTTGTCGCTGCGTGGATCGGCACTCTGGCAGTTGTATAGGATCTTGCGAAACAAAATCAAACGGATAAGACACCGTTTATTTAACTTTTTATAAGAATTCTTGGTAAAAGACTAGCTTAACTAGACATCTCTGTGCTCGCACAAACTTCCTAGTTAGCCTTTAAATTGCGTCTAGGGCCTTCAAAGAACTACGATTAATTCCAGAGTTTACGAAACATAATCTTCTTACTTCGTACCTCCGCCAGTTGTCCAGTATAATCCAAATCCTCACTGTTAGCAATCAGTTCCTTCAAACGATCCACATCCGCATCTGGCAAGAGCGGCAGACTGCTGTCCATCCGATCCCACATCCTCCCCACAGGGATTCCTTTCTCAATCCTGCCTTTGGTGATATGAACGATTAGTTGTACACCGCGCGTATCCGACCACCATGCCCTATCCTAAAGTGTAAAGAAGGACAAGCATTCAGACCACGATGATTTCGATAAGAGTCCAGCGTCTGCCACGAACATATACCGAAACCATAATATAAATGATAAGACTGCGTCCAGCATCTTCCTTCGATGCGTCAACCCGCAGGACCTTACGAACTTGTACTATTCAGGCAGGATCAGAGACCAATGGGAATTATTACGCCATAGTTATGGCAACTAGCAATAGCCCATCCAGAACAAAACAGAACTTGGGGTCCAAACACGCAGTGCACAGAGGATGTCATTACCTTAAATCCCGACATCGCCACAGTGACATCCTTCAGCACCAGATTCTGGCAGACGGACGCGAACAAGTTCAGTTCCTCACACAGGTGGCTGACGAAGTTGAGAAAATGGTCGGCTGCGAGAGTAGGGGCGGACCATTCCCACGAAATGTTGGCCAGCATCAGCTTCTCCAGACGGGGCAGGTGATGTTCCTAAAGAGGTAAGTAACTGGTCAGGCTGAAACTGACACTTCAGTTGTTTACAGCAGCTTTTTTCAGCATGTTGGGCGCCGGGCTGTATTTCCGGCTGCATGTACCGTTTCACGCAGAACTTAATCTTTTTACCCGTACAAGCAACCGAATCCATTCGGGAGAGCTTGAAGTTCTCCAAAACTGAAAAGCATCCATACCTGCTTAATTGACCAAAACAGGTTCCCAGTGCACATCAGGGAATCGTAAGACGCTTTCTCCTTCCACCGATTGCGCCGGTTTTCCATACCGGTATTAACGATGATCTTGGCCTGGGCAGTCCACCGTTTGAGGAGACACACACCGGGAATGATTATGAGACTGTCTTTCTGATCAGGCAAACGGAGAACGCCAACAACTGGAACCGTGTGCAAAATATCATTCCATCCGCTGCAAATCCCGCGCAGCTTGGCTTGCACCGTACCATCGAGGACTGAAGATCTCAGCTAACAGTTCTTTAGGAAGAATACCATTAATTGGCGGGAAATCCAAAGATCGATCCAAAATGGAAGCACAGCCTGAACAATGAATCGTAGAAGTCCGAACTAAAGGCACAGCTTCGGTCGACATCTTTTTCAAAGCCGACGCTTGATCTTCTCCGTCACTGGACCGCTTCGCATTTGCCGAAAGTGTGTCAGACGGGACTCCCAGCATACGCAACAGCTCATCTCCCTAACAGTAATATGAAATCAATCTCAACAGCTTCAAGCTCATCAGCCCTGCTGACATGGGTGAGCGCAAAGCGTTTCTAGCAACAAATAACGCTGTCCATCCGAAGTCGAACACATAGCTGCACCAAATCCGTCAATCTGTTGAAAGCTATTGATTTCTATAGTTAGAATTACATATATCATGTTTTCAGTTTAGAAACTCTAAAGATGCAGATTACTGCGTTCACCTCGAACTCTGGATGGTACAGATTCGGATAATCCAGATCAAAACGTGGACGGGATCGATCGCTGGCTTTCAGAACATGCAGAACACCACCATCAATGTGAGTCGCCACCATCCGTTCGCGCGAACTGTTCTTGTTAAAACGGTCCACCAAATGCTGATCAACAGGTGCAGTTGTGTACGGTCTCGGAGACGGAGACCCACTGGAAATCCCACTCGGCAGATGCAGTTCCGCCTTGACAAACCAGCTCTTTTCCAACAAGCGTTCTGTTTTTGATTCAATACACAAGAGTTCGGATTTCGATTCAATGTGCATCGAACTGACGGTAGGATTGATTAGCTATGGCTTCGTGTTCTACCGACAACAATCCCCACTCCTGACATTGGGAACGTTTTTGCAGTTAGTTTCCCATCTGACGCCACAGTTTGTACGTTTTTGTGTAGATCTAGTCGCGGAAATGTCTAACAATAAGCGTACGAGTTAATCGTACGGTTAATCGGGTCCCCCGATTGTGAGCCGCGTTATATCAAAACATTTTTAACTCTTTGGCACCGGACATAGTTTTAACCGTTGAAACCGGACTGGGTCAAACCTGACACAAGCGGTGCCCATTGGTCTGTCTGAGCCAATGCAGCAGTCCGGTCACTGATAAAGACAGAAGAGAATAGAGAGAAATGAACTGGACAGAGCAGCCATAAAATAGTGAAACAGGATTTTCTTCTCGGTCAGAAAAACAGTGGCCCCCGATTCCCCGAACATTGGGGTACGTGAATGGGGGTCCGCCCCCAAGGGTGTGAAGTAACGCGTTACTGTTGCATTAGCATTTTGTTTGTTGTTCATGTGACTTTTGTCAGCCATCATTAACATCATGACCATGTACAAATGAAAGTGAAAGATCGCCTGTACTCGTAATGAATTATGCATCTCTGTCGGGTATTCACATCAGCGATTCTTATCCCGATCCAATATAATGCGCTTGAATCAAGAGAAGAAAAAAGAATTGCTGAAATCCTGACAGCCAACGTTTTCTGTGCGCACTCAAGACCGGCAATTGTCGACATAATGTCATGATCCGCCAGAATCGTCAACGTAGACCGTATCTGTTCTGTTGTATTAACCCTTTGGCACCGGACTGGGACAGGCTGACACATCGCATTTAACAATGAAATCCACACTGTGGATTCCACAGTAGCCCCAACAATAAGTTTGAATTGATTCATTTTTTTCCGCAGTGTGCTGTCTCCACATAATACATAACATTTTAATGAATTTTGCAAAAAAATTCGAGTGATCCTGCTCCCGGAAATCAAATGGGTCAGTATGACACACGTTTGGCCGGAAGTGACGTTTTTACAACAAATACTGCTTTCGGCCTGTAAAAAAATGATTACGAGACGGTATCTGATTACGAGACGGTGAGATGCCGCCAGTTTTCATCTGTATATGCACGAATACATCCTATTCGTACATGCACGAATGTAAAAAAGCCAGTTTTGGCTTATTCTGTAAATAAAAAGTACTCACTGCCGGTTGATTCTGTGGTCACTTATTTGGATAATTTGACTTCTGTAACTACTTTTTTTCAGTCAATTTTTTTGTCTTGCTGTGGGATTGCAGGCGCCTCCGAACAAATGCTAGTTATTGACTTATGATATTTGTTTCTTAGAGAGGACAACTTTTGCGTATGCTCGGAATGAATCCTAGCGCTCTTCGAACCGCAAATCTGACACCACTAAAACGGTCCAGTGACGGAGAGGATCCGCCTTGGAAAAAGACATACACAGAAGCTCTATCGAACGTGATTCAGTCCCAGAATCTATTGATCGCTTCTAGGGATTTATTTTCCACTTCCATCGTGAATCGGGCTTTATCTTTTCGTGCCCAGTTGATTGCAGTTCTAGGTGATGCCTATACTACCAAGGACTCAACGCCAATTAATCGTACTCTTGCAGAAGACATGCTGGCTGAGATTTTCAGCTACCTCGACGGTGCGGTGCAAGTCAAGCTACGCCGGGTATGCAGCTGGTGGAATGATATTCTGATCATGTATCCTCTTGTTCGCATTCTCCGTTTGCCTGAGGAGCAGTGCAGTATCGTTTCCCCCTTCTGTCTCCTCAAACGCTGGACCACCCAGACCAAGATCATCGTTAATACGAATTTTGACAACATGCGCAGTCGCCTAGAGGAGAAAGGTTGTTACGGTTCGCTGAAGTGCAGTGGGCGGCTGTTTCGCCTGATTATGCAGGTAAGCTGGGTGGTGCAGCCAGACTGTTCAGTTTGGGAGAAATTTTCCGCATTAGCATGTACGGAACATACGAGAATGTTGTGTATAAATAAGCAGTAACTGAAGTTTTGCATCCCGGGGTGATGCTATTACGTCGTTCAAATGCACGAATCAGTACTCTAAATTGCCTCTTCAGGAGCATCAGCTATCACGTCTGGAGACGCTGATACTGGCTGACATCTCATGGGAGTGGTACTCGTGGGCGTATTCTACATCCATTTTCGAGCCAAGCGGCGGTTTCGGTAGCTTCATCAGCCACACCTGTGAGGAACTGAATTTGTTCGCGTCTGTCTGCCACCGTCTAGTCCTGAAGGATGTCACTGTGGCACTGTCGGGATCTATGGTAAGAAATTGGAATATCTTGCATATTCTCTGCGCATTTAGTCGGCATTTTGTTGGGAACATGTCTCAAACTACAGATATAAGTTACGTACACTCTGGCGTGCGCGTTATTCCCATTTTATTAAGCGCGGCAAGAACGGTATTGCCGTAACGCGGTTTAGACTCAGCTAACCTCAGCTCGTAAAGTCTAGCTGCGTTGATGGACCAAAGCTCACAACTGAACCCTGATCGTACCAGATTCCAATGTCTGTTCTTGTGTACGGTTTAGCACCAGTCAATGTTGTCCACTCGGAGCGCTTCTCAGCTACTGGAGACCTCTGTAATCCTTCGTTTTACCAAAGGATGGATTGAGGGAGAATTGTCTGTGGAGAACTTGTGGAATCGGATGGACAGCAGTCTGCCGCAGTTTACCGGTGCGGATGTGGATCGTTGGAAAAAAGCGATTGCTGACAGCGCGGATGGTGACTTACCTCGACGATTGGTAGAGGTACGAATATTTTAACCACAGAAAATTATGTCACATAAACTTCGCAGGTTATCTGCGTTATGTGAAAGTGTGTTAAAGCTTTACATTATCGCTGATCTGCTGGTGATTTCTTCTGTTTCAACAGATCCTCAACGTGTGCCAGAGTGCCGATCCGCGCAAGGACAACCGGTTCGGTGATAGAGAATGGTCTCGCGAGAATCTCGTTGATTTGGATTTGACAAAGCTAAACCGCATCACGCTCTACAGCTTGCTCAAGGCTTGCTCGTCCGAGAAGCTCGTATTCATCGTGGCTTGGTGAAATCTGCCGGTGACCGGAGCGCAGATCGGGAAGTTAAGCTTTGGTATGATGGTGCCTTTTGGTTAAACGATAATGCTATGTAATTATTAGATACAGTTGATGATTAGTATTATGGTTGCATTTTCTGTTTACACGTAGGTTTTCTTTTGTTGCTGTTTTATGCTCAGCTGCAGTTGTACCTATGCCTTTTCGATCATTAGGCCTTGCTGGACGAAATTGTCACAGAGGAATAATAAACTGGTGTTTTTGTAGTGGAAAAAGGAATCAGTTTTTTTAAAATATGTATTGCGTGTAATCGGTTAACAAATGGACACTGGGAAATGTGTGCAAAAAAAATCCCGAAACACTGTGAGTAAGCAAAATATAGAACAAACTCAAGAGATTAATTTAGTTATATCAGCTCTTTATTTTATTTATTTTTGTTTCTGGAGCCAGAATATATTAATGACGACGTCCTATAAAACCATCTGTTATGGTTGTTTACAGTAGACTTTCCGTTATACGACGGTATGCTGGTCACAATCGCGATGTAGCTATACCCATGTGCGGGTGAATGTTTGTGGAGAAGTAGTCAAGCGTTGGTCTCGTTACCTTATCTCAACTTAACGCTTTTTACCATATTACTTGAATACAAGTGCCCATCTGGTGTAGAACGCATGTGGTCTTTGTTGCAGTTGTGTTATTCATGGTGAGATTGTGTGGAAAGCTCTGGAAATATCAAATTTATGTGTACTAACTGTCAGTCAGGCTGGACCAATTCAGCGCTAGTGTTCAATTGGTCCAGTCTTCGTCTTGTAGGCTCCAATGCCAAAATACCCAGGAAATCTTTAATATCCCAAAAAAAGTGATTAAACCACGGCCTATCGGCAACTTCCGAAATGTGTTACACAAATACCCGATCAGTTATGAACTTAACCAGTCTAACGTAATCGCGTTGTACGCTGAAATTCACACAACCAAGCTCCTAAAAGATAAAGGAACAAGCGTCTGCAACATGTTTCGGATCTGTCAAAAGCAGCTATTTCTAAAATACGAAGATTCAGAAATTCAGAATAAACCATTTCCGCAAAATGGCTAAGAACAGTGCAGTGTAGCCAACAAACCTATTCACATCAAACCAAAGTCAACAAAATCAAACTGGTAAAAGATACCAAAACAGAATTCTCCGGATGCTCGTAGTACACGATCTTCTCCGTCTGCAGCATTCAGCAATTAAGGACAAGAATCAGCTTCTCATAGCAGCACGTCTTGACCAGACTATGCGCAGTAATGCGGCTTAACTTCTTCAGATCCACCTTAGCCAGATCCTTACGCGTCCATTTCTTGCCACGGAACTTGCTGGTGACGCGTGGATCAGCGCTCTGACGCTCATTCAGGATCTGCGGAAATAAACAGCCGTTCAAAAACATAAAAAGTATGCTGCCAGCTTGAAACAGACAGAGTACACTCCCTGATACATGCAAATCAAGTACAACGCAGCATGAAATTTTCATGATTTCAACTGTCCATACTACTCTGTTGGTTTACCTGGCTGGTTACACGATTACCGCGACAAACCTCACATTTTGCCAGCAGTCTAATGAAGAATATCAGTACACGAAAAAGAGGATTATAGATGTCGATCCCAGTACATAATCTGCTGACCAGGCTAATACAAGATTTGTACAACAGACTCATCATCTTATACATCCAGATGTTATTGCTGCCTAGTGAATCGTGACAACTAACGAATGCCAGAACACTCTTTACCTCAACCAGCTGACCAAGCAATTTATCATCCGAATTATCACTCATCCGCTCCGTCCAACAGGCCACATCCTCCTGGCTCAACGGCGGCAAACTCTTGTCCATCCAGTCCCATAAGGCGGACACAGACATCTCCCCCGTAATCCGTGCATCCGTAAACCGCACGACGACCGGTGCCTACAGAAAACACTCCGGGTATGAAACATGTAGGTATCTTCCGGTGTTCGTTACCTTATCTCCGGACAGCACCACAGTAACTTTTTTCAGCACCAAACTGTGGCAAACAGACGCAAAACAATTCAGTTCGGTCCGGATGTGATTGACGAAGTTGCGGAAGGTTTCTTTCACACGATATTCGCGCCACTGCCACGCCAGGTT
>JAQGAU010002803.1:0-14554 GCA_034698045.1 Paramacrobiotus richtersi
CAGGCGAATGCGTCCTTGACCGGTATCAAATATGCTAGTGGCCCCGAATATAATTATCTCAAGGTAGGGTCGTTGCAATGCATCTTCTATTTGGCTGTCAGGCGTACGAGCGAGACAGCTGCGTTACGCACGTTGTTTTCCTCTAAGTTTTGTGGCGTACTATTTACGTGAAACCTTGTTACGGTCTGACTCACTGATTGATCATTTGTTGCTAATGAGGAATCGTAGCTTTAATGAAAAGCAAATAAAATACATTAATAATCGATTAAAAATTAATTAAAACCATGCAAATAAAAACAGTAGTGCTAGTGGTTCTCACTAATGTTTGGAGGCGAAACGCGTCAGCTACGTACAGATACAGTAGCCTGAAGTAGAACAAAACTTGACAATCGAATTATGATCTATATAGTGCGAATATCGTTACAGCCTTCTCAGGATCCACGGGCGCAGGAGATCTGGGCCAGCATTGAAGCTAACCTGCCAACCTCGGTAGTAAAGGACGCCATTGCGGGAGTGGCGCTGGTGAAGCAAGGGGGCTGGGCCTACGTCGCCGAAGACATTTATGTCCAAGAGTTGGTCAAGAATTCCTACGGTCAACTGGTTATCAATCCTACGGCGTTGAGCACCGCATACCTCTCAATGGGAGTGCGGCTGAGTAAGGAGATAACTAGTTCTGGACATTAAAATAACATTGTAATTATTCTGAATCATTTCTATAAGTTGCGTACGCTCGTAGATTCCCCTGTGTTGCGTCCTTTGAACATTGCCTTAGTGAAACTGATCGAAAATGGACGGTTACAGCAACTGCTCACCAAATGGAGCTTCAACTAGGTCAACTGTGATACCGGTAGCATTTGTCATTTTGTTTTGTCTATTCACTCTGCAGGGAATGCAGAGCGTGATAATTTCCTGCTAATCTACGATCTTTTTGGCAATACAAAAAAAGTGTCGTTGTTAAACAGTTTATCGTGAATTAGAATTACAGTATGTGATGAATGGCGCCAGTGACGCTACCGGTAAGTACAGAAATCTATCCCAACTGACTGGTCATGCATTTTTACATACAGAACGTTAGTGCCATCAGTAATCAAACTGATGCTTTACTATATCACCGAAACCGAATAATGCTGTGCATAGCTTGTAGAGATCATTAACGTTACACC
This sequence comes from Paramacrobiotus richtersi, assembly GCA_034698045.1. Lineage (NCBI taxonomy): Eukaryota > Metazoa > Tardigrada > Eutardigrada > Parachela > Macrobiotidae > Paramacrobiotus > Paramacrobiotus richtersi. The sequence continues at coordinate 1,164 of JAQGAU010002803.1, forward strand.
ATAAACTACAAAACTGGAAGGATCGGTGTATTCAGCGTCAACTTCCTTGCACGAGCAAATCACCCATATCCACATGTACAGAAGGTCTTAGATATCGCCTAATCGCCAAAGGATCCGTACAATCGGAAGTACTTTGATTGTTCTGTTCGATGCAATCCTTGCTGCACAGGTGATGGTGAAAGTGCGCTCCCATCAACGTCCGGCATTGTGCACAATCTTTCAAACAACTGCGAAGAGCGATCATGCTGTTCCTGACATTATAACGACTCGTACGAGCCGGAATTCCATGCAGATGGCCCAAAAATATGAATCCGATAATGAGCAATGGGAGATGCATGATTATATTTAACTTTGAAGCTACCCGACGATATAAGCAAAGTACATATATGTATAAATAATGATATAAGCTAACACCGCAAAAAAAGCACAGATTGACTGATGCAAAGTAAATACGATGCGGTCTCCTTATTTGTAGGGTTTTTATTGTATCCCCACTCGTCCCGTTTTGCGCGTAGGGTCGGACGTCAGTATGATGACCGTATCAGCGCAAGACCTGACGGTTTTGAGAAAAGTGCGTTCGGGATCTCTCATTGCTAACGTGAGTCACACGAACTTGCGCGGGAACAAAAGGATTATAGCGCAGGATCGAATGTGTCAGAGCTGTTTCCCCAGAACCGCGTTATTATACAGGTGACTCTTATCATTCAGTACGTTTGCTGACGAACACCATGGTGACTAATGAAATGTAGGTCAGTGCAATTTTTTTAATGTTCCTTATAATTAGCTCAGTGTGTTTATAACAAGTCTAAAGTTACTAGAACAGTTAAGATAGTTCTCTGTTTCATTTTTGGGTTACTGTTCATTACAACACTCAAGCAAAGTAAACTGTGGTGTATGTATTAAGGTTTGTTTCTTTAAGTCGGATTGCATACTCTTAACATGCATAATGTGCGAACATATCCCGCTTATGAAACCAATCTGGAAATCATACAAGACCAGCGCAGTGTAAACACTACAGTACAGTACCGTACAGCAGCAGACGCCGAGAAAAGGGCGAAATTAAACTCACTCTCCGATCCGATGCTTTGGTCCTACGTAGTAGTTGAACGCAGAAAAGTAGATGCAGGAAATGTAAAAATGTGGTAGATGTAGAAAAGAAAGTAGATGTTCCCAATGTTTCAGCAGCCAAATGGATTAGAAATGTACCCATGTTGCTCCCGGAACGTACGCACAGAGAAGGAGGATTCTGGCTGTATATGCAGAATGTGATGCGTCCGGAACTTCTGTCAGAGCCTTCGACAGAGACCAGTAAGGTGTTCCAGCAACAAGTCCGACAGCGTTCACTCTTTTAGCGGATTGGTATAAAGGTCATTCAGTCTCCATCAAACTGTGTGGTGGGTTATCAGGCTTTAACAATACTGAATACGGAACAATAACAACAACAATAACAATACTGAACAGCGTATCACAATCGAAAACATCCGTGGTGACTGAAGACTGTATGTTGTCGAAAACCCATACAGCAATACGCTTGACCTTTATCCACAGTGGCACGAAAAAGCAAAAATTCTCACCAACTTTGTTGCACAAAGATCAGTTTTTGATATTTGGTTTATAATTAAGTGTAACTGTTAGGTGAAGAAACATTTTCTACCCTTAGCCGAAACAGTTCCACGAAACGGAGAAAAGAGCTCGAAACGCTGAACAAGGATTGTGCCACAACTGAACTTGTGTAAATCAAAGCTCTTGCGCTTGACTATCTGGAGCACAAAAAATCGGTAACTTGTTTAGTTTCATTTTGCTTTTAGTTTCATTTTGCTTTGCTACATCGGTCAGTTGTTCATCTGGTGACTTTCGAATAGCAGAAGTTTTTTATTTAGAGCTGCAACAGGTGCAGTGTTAACATTACAGATGGCTCATTGTAAATTTTTCTGTAAGATACCACAGAATGTTTTGCCGGAAATAACTAATTACAGTTAACGCCTTTACTGTATTACCGAAACACATTAATGCTCCGCAGATTCAAGGTATCGCTCAGTCTGTGAAGGATTCGTACAATCGGAAAGGCTATGGTTTTCGTGTTCGAGACAATCCTTGCTGCACAGATTATGGTCAAAGCGCGCTCCCCGCAGTCAGTCACCGGCGCAGTGCCCGGCATTTTGCGAAGAACGATTATGCTGTTCCTGGCATTGTAACGGCTCGTAAGTCGTATGAATGTGAGCTGTATGCAGACTGCCCAAAACTAGGATTCCAATACTGTAATGAGGCAACGAAGTAATACTATCATGCCGAGAACTGTGCTAATTTTTGTGATATATGGACCTTTAACAGACAACCAACAAAAACTGATGCGAAGTGGTGCGGTGCAGTCTGGGTATTTACACGGCTCTAATTCGTATTGTATGGACACTCTTTTCATTTTGCCCATAACGTCGAACGGCATTAGGAATTAGGATGTCTTACCAGAAACTGGCAGGAAGATATTTTCGCAAAATGCGCTGTTGACCTCTGATCGGCTAATGTAAATGACGAACTTGCGTGAACTGGCTGACGCCATATCGAAGTAACAGTCGTATTGCAAAGTCCGTGTGGAGCCAATCAACAAGGGAATAAATCCATTTCCGGCTATTCTGCATGCACCTTTCAATGCGAAAGCAAGTAGGCATAGACTACAGTACTTATTCCCCTGATTTTTAAAATTGCCCATCTTGACACCTTGTTATACGCAAATTTCACATTGCGGTCTACGGCGATGCGTTTATTGGCTTTTGCTGGTACCGACTTTAACGTTATCTGCTGTCAGGAACGATTTATTGACGCAGTAATCTGTTGGAAATCGCGTCAGATCCAGAAATCTGCGTAGTAAAATGCGTAACACCGTACGTCGTTTGAGTGGTTCTGTGGAGGATATAGCGTAGCATTCAACAGTCTACTGATTCAGCTTACAGCACAGCGGAGCGCATGCTACTATGTCGCGTAACTGCTTTAGAGATAAGATCTCGGTGGTTGAGCGTGTCTCATCACTTTCATCAAACTTAGCAGACTGCGAATCAGATGTAGCGGTTCCACATTACCCAGGTTAAAAACTGTAGTAAAACCCAAAGACATTCGAAGGTGTATCGTAAGACACCGCAAACAGTTAGAAGTCCAAAAGGTCATTAGTGATGGAGCTCCTAGAACATGTTTTCTGATACCTGCATAATTCTAGGGTTTCGATTGGCGGTATTCGACTTCGTTTAAAGTACTACAGCAGAAAACTAATATACTCTGCAGTGCATCTTGAAATTGTCAGCCTCTGATGCCCATCTTGGAGTATGATCGTATCTTGCCGTACAGTCCGAACCGCTGGACTTTGATTCAAGGGAAGCCCTTTGCTGTATCTTCGTATAGGCGACTGACTCATAGCAAAGACTCTTCAAGCGAGATAACAATCAATTATCGTTAAATAGTTTTAGTCAAAGTTAAGCAAAATATCTGAGATGAAACGCTTCCCGAGTGTAGTCTGTAACAAAATACCAGCCGCTACTTGTACCGAGAGGATGTGCATGGAAAAACGGTCCTATTTGTTGACCGCTCTTGGTCGTGCTTGTAAAAGAATAGAAACGACAAAATACTACCGCGAAACACAGAAAAAATAATGCCAAACAAATCCATGAATAATCTTCATAATCTTCTATGCCTAAAGACCTTCCATATTCACAAATGCCGTTTTGCATATTATTATCTGCACCAGTTATCTTACACATCGTCAGTCGATACGGACAGAGCAGTGCTACAAAAGATTCTTGTTTGAACAGATTCTTGTCTGGCTTGTTTCGTAGAGCAAAAATCACGAGCATGGACAGTCTGAGTAGCTTTGGCGTAAGGCCGCCACATCGATATCGGACATCTGTCATAGCTTGACTTTCGCATTTCAGGCAGTTTTTTCTTAAAGAGTTACAGCAGCTGCAACGCTAACCATCAAAGAAATTAAATATGGCTGATCATACATTTTTAACTACAAAACATTATACCAACAATAACAGCTCAGGCCTTTACTGTACCACGAAACGATTTCACTCTGCAGAACACATAAGGATTATCACAGGAATAAATTACAGAACTGGAAGGATCGAAGGACTTAAGCGTTAAGTTCTCTGAACGAGCACGTCCCCCACTTCCACATCCAACGGAAGCCCTTGCCTTAGATATCGCCTAATGGCCACAGGATCCGTACAATCGGAAGGGCTCTGGTTTTTCTGCTCAAGGCAATCCTTGCTGCATAGATGGTGGTGAAAGTGCGCTCCGAGTAAGGTCCGGCACTGAGCACAGTCTTTCAAACAACTACGAAGAACGATCATACTGTTCCTGACATTGTTCCGGCTCGTACGGGCCGGAATTTCATGCAAATGGCTCAGAAATAGGATGCCGATAATGGCAACGATCCACCGGGAAAGCATAATTACGTTTAGAACTGTGTTACTTTCGAACGAAGTAAGAGTCTCCAACAAAACTCAAGAACTGATGCGAAGTAAGTACGATGCGCTCTTCATATTTATATGGTCTTTGTTGTATGCACACTTGTCCCGTTTTGTGTGTGGCGCCGAACGTCAATGAGATGACCTTATCAACGAAACGCATGATGATTTTTAGAAATGTGCGTGTGTGCTTCATTTGCTAACGTGAGTCAAATGAACTTGCGTGGAAACAAAGGGATTAGCGCAGAACTGAATGTGTCACTGTGATTTTCCCAGAACCGAGTACACGTGTCTGTTATAATTCAGCAGGCTTGCTGACGAACACCATGGTGACTAACGAAATGTAGTATCTGTAATGTACATAATTTCCTTAACTCAATGGGTTTATTACAAATGTTCCGTTCGAACCCACGGAAATGCGGTTGAGGAGCTGTGCCGTTGTCGTAAAACATGACAAATAATTAAGTGTCTAGAAAACAGAAATTAGGAGTACAACTGCACTGTTCACTCTACGCCCTTATTGTTTAGTATTTACTTAATTAAATACTACTTACTTGAAGTAACGTGTATTAAGGAAACAACATGAGCTACAATATTGTTCTACTTATAATCACTGGTACACGGCTGCGCTTTAAATAATAATAATGCCGTTGCGATCACTGATCAGATTTTTTTCTGTACGTGCTCGCATTCGAATAAACTCCAACTAGATTAATACCCGTATCAAAGTTGCAAGTCAAAATACTGTCTAAGAAAAAAGTAGACATCTTTGTCCTGATGGGACACTGTTATACAAATTGTTACGCCGCGAACCAAATTTTACAAAACAATTCGAGCCGTAGGGTTTTCAGGGAAGCTTTATAATCAGAGATCTGCATCAATTAAACCTCTTGGCGCGGTGATCGCATCATGCATGTGATCAGCCGCTGTTGTAGACTTGTAAGCTTCTGTATCAACGACGTCGTGCACCTCTTCCACTGCATAAATGACACTAGGAGTTTGAAGCGTGAAACGTCTTGTCTTGTATCTGGTCTAAACTTCGAGAATTAGGTTAATATAATAACGTGTCCTTTGTTTATTTTTGGTTACTCTTCGTTGCAATCCGGGGGGACCATAAAGCAACGTAAGCTGTAGCGTCCTTCAACCTTTGTAAATTATCTGCATGTGGGTTCAAAAAATTTTAATCATGCCTGCAGTGTGCGCACATATCACAGTTATGCAACCAATTTGGAATCATAAAGACCAGCGTAGTAAAAGCTACAAAAGTTACAGCTACAGTACACCGAGAAGAAAAGCCAAGCTCACTCTCCGAGCCAAAGTTTTGGTCATAGGAAGTAGTTGAATCCAGTATCCGATACTTCAGCAGGAAGTTCAACAGCGTTCGTTCTTTTAACGGGTCGAGATAAAGGTCATTCCGTCTTTTCCATCTCCATCGAACGGTGTGGCACTTTATGCAGCTTCCCACTCTGCTGTGCTTGGTACGCATCACGGCTTCGTTTTCCCTTACAACTGCAGACAAGCTCATGGTGACCGCTTGCCTTCATTTGTCACCGCACTAGACGCCAAGTCGGTTGACAGCGACTCCATGGTCGCAACCAGTGGACTGTCCCGTCTGTCCGTGACGGAGACCAACTCTGATTGTGACTGCATCATTCTTCAGGGATGCAAGAGGATATGGGGCGAGCAGAACGTTTGTCCAACGTTGAGAACCTCGTTTCTGTAATACTACGGTTGGCAACAGTGCACAGCAGTGGCTTAAAATTTCCGAAGAGATAAACAGCACAGAAACCCTGGGCTCCATCCCAAGCGTATCGGAAAGCACATGGAATTTTCGTGCAGGTTTGTCAAAAACCTCGCAAAAAAAGTAGCATAATCTGCACGTACAGAACCCAAACAAAACACATACAGTCGACACATGTACCTACAGATAACGTACGCTAACAGTTAAATAAGCTAATTGTAAGCTAGTTATTTCAGTGATCATAAGGTCATCGCAAGTGCAGCACCTATATCCGCATTGGTGCCTCTCCTGCAAAGTCGAGATAACGCTTTATTGCTGCAGAATCTGTGCAATTAAAGCTCTGATTCTCAGTGCAGTCCATGGCGCACCGATGGTGATGGAAATACGCTCCTAGCAGATTCCCACACTGCGCACAGTTGTATATACAGTTGCGGCGTGCGAGCAAGTCATATCTAAGGGCGCGCGCGGCGCTATGACTGGTATGGCTAATTCGAAATGGAATGCACTGCAGCTGACCGAACATAACAGCTGCAGTAACGCCAAGAATTGTCCACATGTAAAGACCCAGCACCATTTTTGGCCGTATGATTAAAAGCACAAAGGTATGCAACGACAACAACCCGAACTAATGAGGGAATGATAAGTAGGGAGTTTTACTTTATATACTGCTGTGAATGATGCGTTAACTCACAAGTCTGTGTGTATGTAGGTAATCGCATCCAGACTCTGCGCAGTAAGTTACGTAATATTCTAGGGATCAGACGTCACTGAAATGACTTTGCGGACAATGACCGTAATATCCGACAATTTTGCGGAAAGTATGTGGATTGATTCAGCAGCACTGCGGGAAACATGAAATGCCACGTAGCTGCCTTATAGATAAGATCTGTGCCGATATGTGTCTCATGCTCTAACAGATATAATTGCCATTGTGAAGAAGTCCTTCTACAGCGTTTGGGATCCTACCAACTTTAGCTGAGACATAAAAACGGAGGGTGAAAGCCAAAGCTAACAAATTGTAAGATATCTAAATTGGCGTGTCGTAAGACACTGACCGTTACCACAGTCACGGGATCAAAAGATCATTAATGGCGTTGCGGCTTGTCGTCAATGATCCCAAGCAATTGACTACTTCGGGATCATTCTGTTTCATACACTTCTTGCTCCAGAGAAGATGGTCGAACCGCAGCCCTACAAGATCCGAAAACAGCTGGGCACATTCTTGTAAAAGCAAGCTAAGGTCAAGCAAGTGTTATGTCTGAATACAAAGGCAAAAGTGGCGTTCCTGTTGTCTGAAGCTATACGGAAAATCAGTGTCCAGGCGACGGTAGTTCAACTCATTGCTGTGGATCTATGAGACCCCAGTACGAAGCAGAAAAAACTATTACAGCAGCTTACTAGTGAGAAAAGCACACAGTGTGTATTCTGTGGCATTTACTTTATACATGTCTCTGGTCAAACCGTTAATTTTAGTAATCATTAACGTCTGGATCCGGTTGCTTATGCTGTCTGATAACGACTCCGCTTATACTGATAGCATCTGTTGTCACGAACAAGGGTCTCATCGAACGAATGCTTAGGTTTATACCGTCATACCGTCAATCATTTTCGAGTTTTCTGGTGATGGTCACTTTGGTATCCGCTCGGTCATCTGATCTAGTCGAGTGTTTATGTTAGAACGTCATAGTCTCTGTGTCACAGAACGTCATAGAACGCTTTTGTGATCGTTGTGCACACCTACAAGTCAGTCATCTGCAGTGATACACGTAGAAATGGAACAATACAAAAGATACATGAACAACCAGTTACCAGTCACAGCCGAAAACATCCGGGGTGACTGAAGACTGCATGTTGACGGAAAACTACATGTACAACGCAATACTGCATTACCTTCCTTAATCCATAATGGCGCGCAAACGCAAAACATTCTCACCAGCTTTGTTGTTCAAAGATCAGTTTTTGATATTTTGTTTATAATTCGATATGTGGTTTAAAAGCGTAATGGTCAGGCAGAAAGATCTTTCACCATGAACCGAAAGTGCGCCGCGAAAAGGAGAAAAGAGCCCGAAGCGCGAAACAAGCGTTATACCAACCTCCAGTTGTATAATTCACAGGTCTTGAGTTTGCCTCGCTTCATTCGGCGTTTGAACGCGTAAGGCCGCTTTGTTACATAGGTCAGTTGTTCATCTGGTGACTTTCGAATAGCAGAAGTCTTTATTCAGAGTTACAGCAGTGGCAGGCGGTGGCAGCCATAATAGTACAAACAGAGTTGCATAGCCCATCGCAAATTTTTCTATAAGCTGCCCACGGAACGTTGTGCTATCAATAACCAAACTGATGTTACTACTGTATCACCAGACCGTATCAATGCTGTGAAGAACATAATACAATAAAGAGCACTACACCAATAAATTGCAGAACTACAGTAGTAGGGTCGGAGGGTGGCCGAGGGTTTAGCATCAGGTTGGCTGCACGAGCACAGCCCCCATATCCACAATATGTCCTTGTCTTAGATATCGCCTTATGGCCAAAGGATCCGTGCAATCGGAAGGACTCTGGTTTTTCTGTTCAAGGCAGTCTTTGCTGCACAGATGATGATGAAAGTGCGCTCCCAGCAACGTCCGGCATTGTGCACAATCTTTTAAACAACTGCGAAGAACGATCATGCTGTTCCTAACATTATGACGACCCGTACGAGCCGGAACTCCATGAAAAAGGCCAAGAAATATCATGCCAATAATGAGCCACGGGAATAGCATAATGTTATGTATATCTAACGCTTCGTTACTCCGATGATATAATATTCTCTTGCACAGCGAAAAGGAGAAGATTGATGCGAAGTTAGTACAATGTGGCCTTCTTATTTATACTGTTTTTGTTGTATCTCCAATCGTCCCGTTGTGTGCGTGGCGCTGCACGTCATTGTGATGACCTTATCACCAACAGACCAGACGGTTTGGAGAAATGTGCGTCCGAGACCTCTCATTTGCTAACGTGATTCACATGAACTTGCGCGGAAACAAAAGGATTAGCGCAGAAGTGAATGTATCATTGTTGGTTTCACAGAATCGAGTTATTGCACATGTAACTGTTATCATTCAGCAGGCTTGCTGACAAACTCCATGCATATGCGTGACTAATGATGCGTGTATCAATGTAATGTCTGTAAACGCGTCGCCTGCTTAATTCTCTCAAACTAAATATCGAGCTAGAAATCCCCCATTCTGCCGATATATACAGTATGTATATATGCCGATATGTAGCTTCAAGCGAAACCTCTCGCTTGTATGAAATAGTATAATAGAAAGGATACTGTTTATTCTACGTAGTTAATATTAATTTAGTAGTTACTCGTACTCTGCTAATCACTAGCGAGCGGCTTCGTTCTGAGTCCAATTTTACCGTTGCGATTATGTTGACACTTGTTGTTCTGTAACTTGCATGTCATTGGAATAAAGTAAAAGCAAACAAACGACCGACCTGCAGCTGTGAAAAACTATGGGAAATATTCGAAACTAAACGATGGTTTAGTTATTAGGATTTCTTTAGGTTGGATTAAACTTTAAACATGTACAGTGTGCAGGCATACCAATCCTAGTTATACAAGGCACAAGCACTTTAGAATAATAAAAGATCAGCACAGTAAACAGAAAACTACAAAATTCGACAGCTGCAGCCACCGAGAAAAAATCCAAATTCTCTGTCCGAACCGAGTCAAGTAGCTTTAACTTGGTTAACTTGGCAAGTTCAAGGAAAGCGGGACAGCATGTACCCAAGGTTCCAGCAGTCAACGGGTGAGAAAGTAGATGTATCCACGCTGCTGGAGGAACGCACAGAGAATGGGTTTTCTTGGCTTGATTAGTATATGATGTGTCCAGACTTTCTGGTGCGCCTTCGAGTTCAATACGTTATTTTAAAGAGGCGCAGCGGACAGCGTCCGTTCTTAGCGGATCGGGATAAAGGTCACTGAATCTCCCCCACCTAACGGTACGTGTGGTGGACTCTTCTTGGCACGGAAAGGCATTACTTTATACAGCTATCCAGCAAGACCTTCGACTAGACATCATGGATCCATTGTCCTCCAATTCTGATTTTGCCTGGATCATTCTTCAGGGACGCAGGACGATGTTTTTTGGAACAGAATTTTTGTGCAGGTTGGTTTAGAATTTCGCACCATGTTGGAAAAGTAGTATAACGTGCACGTATCAAGTCTACATATACAGAAGAGATAAATAAACAGATAAGTAAATCTGTGTAAACTCGTCAGATCGAACATGGATCACAAGGTCATCCCGATGGCAGCACCGACATCTATGTCCTCATTGGTACATTTCCAGCAAAGCTGAAATAAAGTTTTACTGCTGTATAATCTGCGCAATTAAAACCCTTCTCCCGGCAGTCCATGGCGCACCGATGGTGCTGGAAATGCGCTCCCCATATATTCTCACACTGCGCACAGTTTTTTATACAGATGCGGCGTGCGAGCGAGTTATGGGTGCCACTCACGCGCAATGGAATGCAGTGCACCTGACCGATCATAACAGCTGCAGTAATGCCAAGAACTATCCACATGTAAAGACCCAGAATCATTTCTGCCTTATGTGCAAAAGCATATGCAAAAGTATGGAAGAATTAATAACCAGAACTTATGAGGGATATGACAAACAGAGTCTAACTTTATATGCTGCTGTAAATGATGCGTTAACGCAGAAATCTGTGCACGTACTCGTATCCATCCTCTGCGTAGTAAACTACGTAATGTTCTCGTGACTATACGTCATTGGAGTGACTTTGTGGACAATTAACCGCAGTACCGGACAGTTTTGTCGGAAACGTGGAGTAATTCAGCAGCACTGTGAGGAACGTGCTTTGTCGCGTTACTATCATTCTGATTTACGAAATCTGGTCAGCTACGGGTCGTATATACGTTGTAACCGAAAGAAAAGTTCTAATGCCAATGTCCGAGGAACAGAATGAATGTGAGGTCATAGGGGATTTACGGTGTGGTAAGACATGCACTTCGAGTCTTTGACGTATTCCCGTGTGACACCGTCCTTTGCCAATATTTTGCTTTAGTACTTGAATTTTTTTGTACGCCCTTTGTATGTTTCTCTGTGGCACTTATCGATAAGTGTCAGGTCGAGTAGCGGACTTCGGCTCTGATCACCGCGTTATTAACGGTACCAATATCTTCCCTTATCAGTCAATAAGCATTCTGATTATTTTTTTTCCATTCTGATTCTATAGCTCATTTGCTTGAGTGATAGGCGTCCCGAGGTTCTCGGAGGACTCCACCCTGTGATTTAATGGAATGTTGTTCCTATTGTGCTGTACTGGTCTCAGATGGATCGGGTTTGCTTATCGCAATCGTAACCCTTCGAAACAACGGATTTTGAGAACCAGCGTTGTAGAAAAATTTACTTGTGTGCGGAAAACATTAACGCCATAGATTTCGAGCCAGGCATACCAGCTCGGCTTAGATCTAAAAACAGAGGGTGAAAGGTATTCGAAAACGTGTCGTAAGATACTGACATTTACCATACAATCAAGAGATCGAAAGGTCATCAATGGCGTAGCGGCTTATTGTCGGTGGGTCCGAGCAATCGGCCATTTTGGGATCCGTTTGTTCCATACATTCGATGCTGCAGAGGCGATGGTCGAACCGTAGCCCCACAAGATCCGAACACAGCTGGGCACATGCTTGTAGACAGCGAGCTACGGTTGAGCGCGTGTTATGTCTGAGTACAAAGGCAAAAGTGTCGTTCGTATTGCTTAAAACTGTAAGAAAAACCAGTGCCCAAGCGACGGTGGTCCAGCTCATTGCTGCTGATTATTGAGATCACAGTATGAAACAAGTGAAAAGTTCGTTACAGCAGTTTAGCTATAGCTAGATCTAAAACAGCACAGACTATATATTCTGTTATACTTACTGTATACAATATTTTTGCGGAACTAGCAATAGATACGATCGTGACCAGCTCCAGTTGTTTTCAAAAAATCACCACGTGTTTTTAAACAGCATAAAAACAGCAGAACCGGTAATTAATCATTACCTACATCCGGTAGATTATCTGTCTGATTATGAGGCCACGTATACCGATTGTATCTGTTCTCGTAAACGATGGGTCTTACCCAGCGAATCTGTAGGTTGGCAATACCGTTCTCGGATAATGGTAGCTCTCGTATCCGCTCGGTCATCTGTAATTCATGCTACAACCCAGAAATATTCGAGCTGAAGAAATTCGTTGATAAAACTGTAGCAGTTTGTCATCTACTCAACGGCAACTACGCGTTCGCTTTGTAACGACAGTATCCGTTATACGGCTAGGAAAGCTGTTCAATCAACGTGTTTTTGTTTTCAACGTTTAAGTGTAGAAATCATGCGAGGTGATTGTCAGTTAATTACGAGCGCGGTTTCATGTCGTGCTGATTGGAACCAGTTTTTTATTTGATTGGAGTGTTTCTTGTAGATATTAGTCACGGCATCTGAGAATTAAAGACTTCACCTTCAAAAAAAGGTTAGGAAAGCATTACGAAACTATTAGTGACGCAGGTGATAGTTGCATACGATAGATCTATACCAGAGAATTTTAATAGGATGTCACTACTCCCATTTCTGAAACAATCGTTATGCACAGCAAAAACATGCCTTGCCCGTGAAGACAATGTTTTTGACGGGCAACTCACCGCATTACTGCATGACCTTTGTCCATAATGGCAGCTGCAACAATCTTCAATAGTTGTTGTATGTAAAACCATTTCCAGATGCTTCGTATTCGCTTATGTGTAACTGTCAGATGAAAAACATCTCGCCCTCTGAGCAAAGAATGCGCCGAACAAATGAGAAAAGAGCTTGAAGAAATACTGGGTGGGTAGTCGAAGATGCGAAAATATTCTGGTCTGTACTGTCAGTTACAGGGCAGTAGCATACTTGTTACTTACATCTCGTTTTAAAGCGCAGAATACGTACTTTCTTTAGCGGGCTGAGATTCTCATGATATGAAGCACAGTTTTGTAATCGATCACAACTGTCAGCCAAGGAAGCGGCAAAATATTCCGCATCTTCGACTCCCCACCCAGTAGATAGCATTGTATTTGTTCTCTGCAAACGAAGTTATTATTATTATTATTATTACAACACAAGAGCAGACAACCCAGTAGGGACTTCAGGTCTGGTCGAACAGAGATATATA
>JAQGAU010002804.1:0-14553 GCA_034698045.1 Paramacrobiotus richtersi
CTCAACACATTCCGCATTGTGTAGTTGTCCAGAACCAATCGTCTCGTGGCAGAGATTAAACCACGCAGAGCCGGGTACAGTGGCTTCACCCACCAGTAGGCCGACGCCTCGTCCTGCTCCTGACAATCCTTGAGAATCAGCCGGATAAGGTCGGCCTCTTTTTCCTTGATGACTTTCGCCACAATACCAAACTGATTGCGTTCGAACGATGCGTTGCGTATAACCAAAATCTTGGTGTTCTTTTGTAGATGCTGATTCAGCGCATGTTCCAGGCGATTCTCAGTTACCGTCAAATAATTCTCATACTTTTTCTGAGCAGCATACCGCTGTGGTAGATCGCGTCGATAAACATCCCTTGGGGTATATCCGGTTCCTGTCCAGTATCCGTATCCGTCACTCATATAATGAAAATGTGGCTTATTTGGTTTTTCGGGTTGGTTGGGAATTTTGGAAATATCCATGTCAACGTACCGTGACAGAAACACTTCGGGCAGATGTGATCTCCAGTACTTGCATACCCTGAATATATGAAGGGTTTATTATTTGTCATGGCACAAAGGATCGCCAGCCAACAGAATCTGTTCTCACCTTCATAACTTGGAAGTACTTCAGGACAAGCGCATCAGCTTTCGAAACCGATTATATTGACGCCGTTCCAGAAAATCTATTCTACATACTATTTCGGCTAATCGCTTACCTTCTCATGGAACGCTGGTCGTGGACCTCCAAATAGCTACAGATTTCCAGTTTGAGCTCCCTCGGGAGATCCTCCATTCCGCATTCGTCGCTGTAAGCAGGATCAGTACCAAATTTACCAGCCATTGTGGATCTGATTAATGAAATGTTCGAAATTCGAGAGAAAGGAAGATAGCAAACGAACATGCAGGTGCCGATACTCAAAAAGTACGAAAATGCCAGAATATCAAAAGTGTGGCTGACGCTCAGTACAAATCGAAAATCATTCTGCTGTCCTGATGCTAGTGGCCTCTTGACTGGCGATGTGCCGAGGCTTGTTACAGGGAACCGAAAGACACTCAAGTATTAATGGATTTCCAGTACTCTGAGTTTCGCCAATAAGCGTTTTTATTGATTGACTCCTTCGTAATTTTTGTTGTGGTGAATATAAAAATGAAGTTGTTCAAGGATAAGTGGAATTTTGGCAATCACAACGTTTACGGTTATGCCAACCCCATATGCGAAGCTTAACCTCGCTACCCTGTTCTAAGACAAAGCAGTTGTTCGGTTTTATATGGTGCTTTTACAACGTAAACAAAAGAATTGCGTGGAAATTTGGATTGTCGATGCCTTGAATCTTTTGACTAAATCAAAAGTGAAAACGGTAATAAATCCAGTAATGATAAACGATCCATACAAACATGCAGCGAGAAACTATGCATAACAATACAAGATATTATGTGTCAGTTCAAATAATTATATGGTAATGTATAGATTATTAGCAACTTACTTTGCTTTATTTTGTACACCAGAATCACAATTTTGATCGTGTCTGCAGAATCAGCGAAATGAATATGACGAGCGCGCACCGGATATAAAACGGTTAATATTGGATGCACCATGTAAATGATTCTGCTAACAAGTCAAAAGTTGTGCTCCAGGACGATCAACGATGCAAAAATTAATTATGTGTACATACATCAAGTAAAAAACTCCAAGTATACATAAGCACACTTATAAAAATTCTAAAGTTAATGAAACAAAATAAATGAGGACTAACACCAAGGGCATAATTACCGATTAAGTACAGTGGGTCAGAGGTAAACCAGAAAAATGGAGGGCAAATAAATGTTCTATAATTAGAACCATGGTATTTTTCAAAAGGGCAAATATGATGCACCGATTGTCGGCACACGTTGCCGCATGCGAGTGTCTGATTTTCATAGGACAAGGATTTACCAGAGATGTCCGCGTCGGAAGTCAGATATACTTCCGGAATTCGAAATATGACTTTAACTATTCGTAATTCTTGTTCTCACAATAGATTCAGACTGAGGGTAGTATCTTTGTGCAGTAAAGGTCACTGCAATAATAACCTCATTGTCAGAACTTCAGCAATGTGTAGACGCCGGTGATATTTTTTGAGTGTTGATTGTCTGTATTGCCGATAAACAGCAGTGGCGTAACACTGGACGCATACTCTTATTAATTGCTGAATCCGAATTTTAATCACATGTTTTTTATTCAAGGATCGTCGACTTTGCAACACATAAACAGTCATAAACAAGTTCGCACTTCCCAGTTTCCACAGCCCGGGTTTTTCTTCGAGCGTCTTTGTTGCAAAATGTGTGCGAAATTGTCTACTAAGTGAATTACCATATTCCCAGTGACTATATAAAAAGAATTTAAAACAAAAATTGTTATATTATGCTACGGCATGCCAGTGTCAAGAGTTCCACCCATATACCCGCAAAAGCATAGTCTTTCCCACGGTCGAGTAGTTCAAGATTTCCTTCTGCCAGTCAGCAGTATATCACGGGCAAGGAAGACAGTACATGCGGTGCAAGGCTTCCATAGTCAGTTTGTTTAAGGTGCGCGGGTCCAGCTGCTGCAAAGCCTGTACATCGACACTTTCCATGGCGACAAACACCCCTTGGTTCAAGCTATAAAAACAAAAAGATTTTAATTCGTTTATTGCACGGCCGCGGGTCGAGAGTGAACTGCTCATTATGTAGTTCATTGCTACAAAAACAAAGGCCATACACTCTTTGGTCACTCCCGAGGCTACATTTTCAAAAGACGTACCTTTTTTTAAAGTTTAATTGTAGCGGCTCACCTCGTAGGTGTTTTTCATGCAGTTTTAGCATTACCCAAACAAACCACTGCCGTTAACTCGGTGGCATTACCTGTTGATGTAAAAGCCCAACCACTGCCATTCGATGAGGTCCGCATTACTTTGCTTCCAGGACTGATACAGTTGCACGACATCGTTCCGAATCTCTGGACTTACTTCCGGGCAGTGGCTGTTTAACGCCATAACGAACGCAGGATACAGCTGATGGAGCGGCTGACTGCAGTCGAACTCATGCCGGGGCAGAATAACCGGCACCTTCTTCAACATATTACCGCCACGGAGTCTTTTCCCTTGACTGATACTGCACGGCATCTCCCGATTACACACCGCACGACTCAACACATTCCGGATCGTGTAATTGTCCAGAACCAGTTTTCGTGTGGTCGACATTAAGTCACGCATAGTCCGGTATTGTTCTTTCATGTCCCAGTACGCAGAGGATTCCCCCCACTCCTGGCAGTCCTTGAGGACCAGCTGGATTAGATTGGCCTCTTTTTCTTGGATCACTTTCGCTACAACATCGAACTGATTGCGCTGAAACGCCACGTTCCGTAGAACCAATATCCTGGTGTTTTTTTGTAGATGCTGATTCAACGCATGTTCCAGACGATCTTCAGTTACCGTCAAATAATTCTCGTACTTTTTCAGAGCGTCAAACCGCTGTGGTTGCTCACGGTCGTAAACATCCCTTGGGGTATATCCGGTTCCTGTCCAGTATCCGTATCGGTAATCGCACATATTAGCAAAATGTGGCTTTTCTGGTTTTTCGGGCTGGTTGGGTATTTTGGAAATATCTAGGTCAACATACCATCTTGATAGCAACACTTCGGAGAGATGTGCAACTGATCTCCAACGCTTGCACAACCTAAACATACGGAGTATTTGTGATCGCACAAAGGACTGCAAACTAATCGAATATGTTTTGTTAAGTAACATTTTCAGAACGTCTTATGTAGTATTCTGAATAGTGCGTGTTTGAAATACTAATAAAGCATCTACACGCTTCTTCAATATATACACCGTGAAACACGTCGAAATACCACTTGCCAGTGGGCTTCGATGATTCGCGTACCTTCTCATGGCTCGCTGGCCGTGGACCTCCAAACAAGTGCAGATTTCCAATTTGAGTTCGGCCGGGAGCTCGTTCATTCCGCATTCGTCACTGCACGAAGGAATCTTGATGATATTCGGTGACGACATTTTGGGCGCTAACTGACGACCCTAGTTCGAGATCGCAAATGGAGGAACTTGGTCTTGAGGAACGGGAAAGATGCCAAAATAGTAAAAGTAACAATTTAAGATCTAATCGTGTGTTTCGCTGGCCTGTGGCTTTTAGCTGTTGTAGGTGGTGTGCCGAGGCGAGGCTTGTCTGGGGGGACCGGAAGTGGTTCGACTGAATTAGTAGTTAAGGTTTCTGTCATTTACATACACCAGCTCATAAACTCAATAAAATGTACTTACGTAGATTCCGGTGACCTCTTTTGAGAGTCGATTGTCTGCATTTCCCGCCTGTTGCCGATAAACACTAGGTGCGTTTATTTTTCTTACTTGCTGAATCGGAAGTTGGTTAAATCTGTTTTATTCTGAATCCGAACTGGGTTGCATCGTGTGCTTTGAAACACATGAACTGAAAACATTAATTGCATACTTTCCAGTTACCACAAAACGTGTTTCTCTTTGAGTGTCTGCTTTGTTGAAAAAAGGAATGAAATTGGTTACTAACTTACTAAGTTACCATATTATTCCCAGTGATCAATTGAAAAAAATATAAAAACAGAAACTGTTATAACGCTACGTCAAGAGGTCTACCCCTATATCAGCAAAACACGGTCTTCCCACGATCGAGTAGTCGTCCATTCCTTCTGCAAGCATCATGAGCGTGGAAGGCAGTACATGCGATGCAGGGCTTTCATAGTCAGCTTCTTCAGGGTCCACGGGTCCAGCTGCTGCAAAGCTGACACATCGACGTTTTCCCGGGCAACACACACCCCTTCGTTCAAGCTAAAAACAAACAAAGTATAATTCATTTTTACAGGGGTAGACGACGACCTAATCATTGCGTAGTTCCCTACAATTTC
Organism: Paramacrobiotus richtersi; assembly: GCA_034698045.1. NCBI lineage: Eukaryota > Metazoa > Tardigrada > Eutardigrada > Parachela > Macrobiotidae > Paramacrobiotus > Paramacrobiotus richtersi. The sequence continues at coordinate 4,888 of JAQGAU010002804.1, forward strand.
AAAATTTAAATCCCCTTCATTTACGATGTCGACCCTGAGTTATAGGTAAGAATGCCGCAAATCGACCCATCTGTGCTAGAACGGGGAAAACATAAGTAATGTGCGTCCGAAACCACATTTCGAAATGAAGGTGTTCGAATACGGTGCAACGGAAGTCTATATTACATATGTGAGTGAATACATAGAAGAATTCGTGCAAATAAAGCGCCTGCTCGCGGAATCCAGCTGCACATGCAAAACGAACACAGCATGCATTTAATTTGCTACAAAAACGAAAGCGTCTCTTTTGTCACTCCTAGGTTATGTTTTAACAAAAGTACATTTTTAAGAAGTTTAATTGTACCTACTCAAATTGTATTCGTTTTTCATACAGTTTTCGCAAACATTACCATAATAATTAAGTACCATATGCTACGTAATTTTTTTGATAATATGACTGGATGCATGCAGTCAAACTCTTATCTATTCCCACTTTACCATTACAAACTCCAGATCTTCCATTAATTTGCGAAATAATGGGGCCCTTCTCCATACCAAACCGGAAATGGGCCAGCTACTTCGATTTGTTAAAGGTCACCCAGTCCCGCGCGATGGTGCTTTAAAATGGAATAAACCCTCTGAAGCCTGTTTTTCACGTGTCCTTATATGAAACTTAGCAAGCACTCAAAGGTCACCTGTTCCGTGAGGCAATTCAAACGCCCCCGGCTTATAACTGAGAGCATACGAAGTACAGTAGTTCGCATGCGTGACATTACCTTTTGATGTAGATGCCCAACGACTGCCATTCGATGAGGTCCACATCGCCTTTCTTCCAGGACTTGTACAGCCGCACAACATCCTTCCGAATCTTTGGGCTCACCACAGGGCAGTTGCTGTTTAACGCCATAATGAAGGCACGATACAGCTGGTGGAGCGGCTGGCTGCAGTCGAACCCATGCCGGGGCAGAACAATCGGTACTTTCTTCAGCAGATTACCGCCACGCTGTCTTTTCAATTGACTGAAACTGCAAGGCATTTCATAGGAGCTCAACCTACGATTCAATACATCCCGCATCGTGTAATTGTCCAGACGAAGTCTTTTTGTCCTAGACATTAAGTGACGCATATGTCGGTATTGATACGCGAATTATGGCAAGGACTTTAATGCATTTCACAACTAGGATCAGTAGACGACTGGCTTGCAACATTGCTAAGCAAGTTATTATATAGGCATTAACATATGCCAAATAATCTAATAAATATATCTAATAATATATAAGTCGTAAACAACGATGAGCAATAGCTCATCGAAATCATTTCCTAATAAGGCAACTCTAAATTCTAGGACACGCAGTGTACTCGTGACAGTATTCTCCTTTCAAGTCCCAGTAAGCCGAAGACTCCTCCTCCTCCTGGCAGTCCTTGAGGACCAGCTGGATTAGGTCGGCCCCTTTTTCCTGGATCACTTTCGCCACAACACCGAACTGATTGCGCTCAAACGCCACGTTACGCAGAATCAAGACTTTGGTGTTCTTTTGTAGATGCAGATTCAACGCATGTTCCAGACGATTTTCGGATACCGCCAAATAATTATCATACTTTTTTTGAGCTTCAAGTCGCTGGGGTTGCTCACGTTCATAAACATCCTCTGGCGTATATCCGGTTAACGTCCAATATCCGTATTGGCTATCATATATATGAGCAAAATATGGCTTTTTTGGTTTTTCGGGTTGGTTGGGTATTTTGGAAAGATCCATGTCAACGTATCTTGATAGAAACGTTTCGGAGAGATATGCAGTTATTGATCTCCAACGCTTGCACACCCTAAACATTGCAGAAACGACAGTAAACTAATTAATAATAAGGGGATTTGTTGCTGTTAACAGTTTCATAAACACCCTAAACATCGCAGAAATGGCAGTAAACTAATTAATTTGAATTAGGTAAACTAATTAAACTACCTAATAGTAAACTAATTAATTATTCGCAATATTGATGGCTCTTAATTTGCTGCATAACGAATGAATATATTACAAAGCATTTACACGCTTCTTCAACACGCATCGAAATACGCTTGCCACTTGCCAGTGGGCTTCGACTATTCGCTCACCTTCTCATGGCTCGCTGATCGTGGACCTCCAAATAACTGCAGATTTCCAATTTGAGCTCGGCCGGGACTGGGAGCTCGTTCATTCCGCATTCATCGCTGCACAAAGTACTCTCGGTGGTATTCGGGGACGACATTGTGGATGCTAACTGACGATTCAGTTTCGAGATCGCAATAGGATGAACTTGGCTTTGGGTAGCGGGAAAGATGCCAGAGGAGCGAAAAATAACAATTTAAAAACCAAACTGTGTGTCTTGCTGGCCTGTGGCTCTTGGCTAGTGTGGGTGGTGTGGCGAGGCGAGGCCTGTTTGGGGGGACCGGAAGTGGTGTGACTCAACTGAATTTTAATTTTCCAGGTTTCTTTTATTTACATGGCTACAGCCGGTCACTAAATGGAAAACAAAACAGAAGACATACAGTCATGAAACAGAATGATCAAGGATACGGTTATACAAAAACAAAATGCAGGACAAGTAAATTTGTTTGTTTTGCCAAGACCGCAGGAGTCAGGACTGACTTTTCATCGGACAGTACAATGGATTTTCGTTTATCAGTGAATCATAATATAGGCAGGGACAACTACGTTCGCTAAAAGGTGACGGAAGCCAAATAATTATATGGATCGTAACTATTTCGTTTATTAATTGTTCTTACTCTTTTGATTCTTAGGAATTTGTATTTCCGGGCTGTTGCCATTTGCCAATCAACACGTGTGGCGTCTGCTTTTTATTACTTGCTGAATCATAAGTTTGGCAGAAATTCTTTCTTCAAAATGCTGTTAACGAACTGTTTGTACCTGCGTCACCAAACAATGGTTAGGTGCTTCTGACAAGATGTACAAGTCAAAAAATAATTACACGTTAAAACATCTATTCGAATGAAAGACGGCATGCATTCCCCACATTTCCGTATTCAATTTCGTAACCTTTTAGCCAGCCCGTAGTATTTTTTTCAAAATGAGCTAATTATAATAAGCCTGGCACGACATTTCCCCGGATCACGCGCACCCCTTCGTTCAAGCTAAAAAGAAGAAACTCAGCGTTTACTGTATTCTTGTCTTCTGAACATGCACTATGTAATACACTGTAACTGCACATTTCCAATTTGAGCTCTATCGGAAGATCGTCCATTCCGCATTCGTCACTGTACGCAGGATCAGTACCAGTAGACTGATGACACTGTGGACGAAGGTGCTTAAAATGTATAATATTCGAGAAAAACGGAAGCCAACAAATGCATATGCCGGTGAAAATCCCTCGTCATAGCATAGCATAGCGTCTGTGGAAATGTCAAACAAATTGTACAGCACTCCTTATACGAAGTTTCACCTCGCTACCGTGTTCTGACAATAATATTAACTGAGAAAGTCGAAAGCAGTTATTCGATTTTATGCGGTAGAAGTACTTCTGCTTGTACAACGTAGACGAAACAATCGAAATGGATAGAAACTGTTTCGTTTTTTGTTCTCATACTCCGTTTGCAAAATGTCTTCGTGTGGTAAAGGTCACCGCAATAATAACCTCACAATTGTCAGATTATGCCATTCATGTGTATACGTAGAGATCTTGTTTCAGTGTTTATTATCTGTATTTCCGGGCTATTGCCGAGAAACAGTAGTGACATCTGCTCCTGTTACTTGCTGAATCCGAACTTGGTCACATGTACGTTTTTTATTCCGAATAGTGTACTTCGCAAAGACATAAACTGGACACATCAATTTCGTACCTTCCAGTTTCCACAAGGCGTGTTTTTCTTCGACTGAATTTGCTTTCGTGTTTTTCTTCGACGTGTTTTTCTTCGACTTCGCGTTTTTGGGTGAAATTGGTTACTAACTGAATTGCCAGTGATTATGTAAAAGGAGTATATAATGCTGCGGTATGCCAGTATGCAGAGTTCCACACATGTATCCGCAGAAAGCACCGTCTTCCCCACGATCGAATACCCGCACACTTTATTCTGCAGTGTCATAGGCGAGGAAGACAGTACATGCGGTGCAAGGCTTCCATGGTCAGTTTGCTTAAGGTCAGCGGATCCAGCTGTTGCAAAGCTGCTACATCGACGCTTTCTATGGCAACAAATACCCCTTCGTTCAAGCTAAAAACAAACAAATCGTTCATTCGTTTATTACATGGGTGGAAAACGATCTGATCAGTGCGTGGTTCACTGGGATCTCAAAAGCCCGTACCAGTACGACATCGACCCCCCAGTTAATAACTGCGAATGCATCTAATACAACCGGGTAAAATGATTTGACTTGTGAGTTAACCATACGAAACCACGATTTCGAAGAATATAAAGGCGTTCAAATACGGTACAACGAAAGCCACTGCACCGGTGAAAACATCGAGAAATTCGTGCAAATAAACTGCGTACGAGCGAAGCCGAAGTATAGCCATGATACTAGAAATATACTTTTTAGAAATGTTAGTTGTATCGACCCAACTTATATATATTTTCATGCAGGTTTTTCAAATTTAGTACCCTTCCGTGTTCATTTATTCTATTTAGTAAAATTCTCATCTGTTCCCAGGTTTTTTCCAGGAAAAACTCCAGATCTCCCATCTCCGCCCATTAATTCGCAAAAGAATACGGACTTCTCCGTTCAAAACCGGAAATCGGCCAGATCTCCGTACACTACTCTTTTTCAAAGGTCACACATATGGAATAAACGTCCCTCTAAAGCCACCTGTGCAAGGGTGCCCCTTTTGGAACTTGAAAGACTCTAAAAGTCATACGTTCCGCGAGGCAGCTGAAGCGCCGCCGAGTTTGAATTGAGAACGTACGTGTACGACGCACACGTACAGTAAAACGCAGTGGTTCGCATCCGAGACATTACCTGTTGATGTAGAAGCCCAGCCACTGCCATTGGTTGAGGCTTGCATTACTTTGCTTCCAAGACTGATACAGCTGCACGACATCGTTCCGAATCTCTGGACTCACTTCCGGGCAGTTGCTGTTTAACGCCCTGATGAACGCAGGATAGAGCTGCTGAAGCGGCTGACTGCAGTCGAACTCATGCCGGGGCAGAACAACCGGCACTTTCCGCTTCGTATTACCGCTACGGCTTCGTTCCACATTGGCGATACTGCACGGCATCTCCCAACTAGACAAGGCACGGCTCAACACATTCCGCATTTTGTAGCTGTCCAGAACCAGCCCTCTAGTCGTAGAGATTAGATCACGCATAGCCGGGTACTGTGGTTTCACCCACCAGTAGGCCGAAGATTCCTCCTGCTCCTGACAATCCTTGAGAATCAGCTGGATGAGGTCGGTCTCTTTTTCCCGGATGACTTTCGCCACAATACCGAACTGCTTGCGCTGAAACGCCACGTTGCGCAGGACCAAAACCTTAGTGTTCCTTTGTAGATGCTGATTCAACGCATGTTCCAGACGATTTTCAGTTATCGTCAAATAATTCTCATACTTTTTCAGAGCGTCAAACCGCTGTGGTTGCTCACGGTCGTAAACATCCCTTGGGGTATATCCGGTTCCTGTCCAATATCCGTATCGGTAATCACACGTATTAGCAAAATGTGGCTTTTCTGGTTTTTCGGGCTGGTTGGGTATCTTGGAGATATCTATGCCAACGTACCATCTTGATAGCAACACTTCGGAGAGATGTGCAATTGATCTCCAACGCTTGCACAACCTAAACATACGGAGTATTCGTGATCGCACAAAGGACTGCAAACTAATGGAATATGTTTTGTTAAGTAACATTTTTAGAACGTATTATGTAGCTGTATTCTGAATAGTGCGTGTTTGAAATACTAATAAAGCATCTACACGCTTCTTCAATATATACACCGCGAAACACGTCGAAATACCACTTGCCAGTGGGCTTCGATGATTCGCTTACCTTCTCATGGCTCGCTCACCGTGGACCTCCAAACAAGTGCAGATTTCCAGTTTGAGTTCGGCTGGGAGCTCGTTCATTCCGCATTCGTCGCGGCACGAAGGACTCTTAATGATATTCGGTGACGACATTGTGGGCGTTAACTGACGACCCTAGTTCGAGATCGCAAATGGAGGAACTTGGTATTGGAGAGCGGGAAAGATGCCAAAGATAGTAAAAGTAACGATTTAAAATCTAATCGTGTGTCTTGCTGGCCTGTAACTCTTGTAGGCGGTGTGGCGAGGCGAGGTCTGTCTGAGGGGACCGGAAGTAACTCGACTGAATAAGTATTCAAGGTTTCTTTTATTTAAATAGCTACACCAGCAAATAAAACTAAATGGAAACCACAATATGTACCTACGTAGATTCCGGTGACCTCTTTTGAGAGTCGATTCTCTGCATTTGCGGCTTGTTGTCGATAAACACAGTGGCGCTTAGTTTTCTTACTTGCTGAATCCGAAGTTGGTTAAATCTGGTTTATTCAGAATTCGAACTGGGTTACATCGAGTACTTTGCAAACACATAAACTGAAACATTAATTCCGTACTTTCCAGTTACCACAACACGTGCTTTTCTTTGAGTGTCTGTTTTGTTTAAAAATGTGTGAAATTGGTTACTTACTAAGTTACCATGTTATTCCCAGTGATTAAGGGAAAAAATATATAAACAGAAACTGTTATAATGCTACGTCAAGAGGTCCACCCCTATATCAGCAAAACACGGTCTTCACCACGATCGAGTAGTCGTCAATTTCTTTCTGCAATTATATCATGAGCGTGGAAGGCAGTACATGCGATGCAGGGCTTTCATAGTCAGCTTGTTTAAGGTCCACGGGTCCAGCTGCTGCAAAGCTGACACATCGACGTTTTCCCGGGCAACACACACCCCTTCGTTCAAGCTAAAAACAAACAAAATGGAATGAAGTTTTACAATTTACAGAGGTAGACGATGGATGACCTAATCACTGCGTAGTTCCCTACGATCTCAGAATTTAATTCCCCTCCTTGTGCGATACCCACCCTACGTGAGAATGCGGTATGTCGATCCATCTGTGGTCAAACGGGGAAAAAATTATGTGCGTCCGTAGCCACATTTCGAAATGAAGGTGTTCGAATGCGGTTCAACGGAAGTATATAATATATGCATGTACCGGAAAAAGGCCAGCTCCCCTAAAACCTCGCTTTGTTAAAGGTTACCCGGCGAGGCAATTCAAACGCCCTCGGCTTCTGATTGAGAACATACGAAGTACAGTATCCGTCACATTACCAGTTGATGTAAACGCCCAGCCACTGCCATTCGATGAGATCTGCATCGCTTTTCTTCCAAGACTTGTACAGCCGCACGACATCCTTCCGAATCATTGGGCTCACCGCAGGGCAACTGCTGTTTAACGCCGTAATGAAGGCAGGATACAGCTGGTGGAGCGGCTGAATGCAGTCGAACTCATGCCGGGGCAGAACAATCGGTACTTTCTTCAGCAGATTACCGCCAAGGTGTCTTTTCAATTCACTAAAATTGCACGGCATTTCATACGTGCACATCCTCCCATTTAATACATTCCGCATCGTGTAATTGTCCAGGACCAGTCGTCTTGTGATTGACATCAAGTGACGCATAGGTCGGTATTCTCCTTTCAAGTCCCAATAAGCAGAAGACTCCTCCTCCTCCTGGCAGTCCTTGAGGACCAGCTGGATTAGGTCGGCCTCTTTTTCCTGGATCACTTTCGCCACAACGTCGAACTGATTGCGCTCAAACGCCACATTGCGCAGAACCAAGACTTTGGTGTTCTTTTGAAGATGCAGATTCAGCGCATGTTTCAGACGATTTTCGGATACCGTCAAGTAATTATCGTACTTTTTTTGAGCGTCCATCCGCTGAGGTAGCTCACGTGCATAAACATCCTCTGGAGTGTATCCGGTTAATGTCCAAAATCCGTATCGGCTATCACATATATGAGCAAAATATGGCTTTTTTGGTTTTTCGCGTTGGTTGGGTATTTTGGAAAGATCCATGTCAACGTATCTTGATAGAAACACGTCGGAGCGATTTGATCTCCAACGCTTGCACACCCTAAATATTTTTACGAAGGATTTATAATCGCATAAACTAATGGGATCTGATTCTGTTCACATTTTTTATAAGGTACTAGGCCGTACGCTAGGAAGAATATAGTTCTTTGAAATACTAACGAAGCATCTACGGTACACGCCTCTTTCAATACGAGTAACCGTCGAAATACGCTTGCCACCAATGCTGCAATTTAGGCTGCAGTTATTAGTTACCTTCTCATGGCTCGCTCGTCGTGGACCTCCAAATAACTGCACGTTTCCAACTTCAGTTCGGCCGGGAGCTCGTTTATTCCGCATTCGTCGCTGCACAAAGAACTTTTAGCGGTATTCGTGGACGACATTGTGGACGCTAACTGACAATCCAAGTTGGAGATCGCAATAGAATGAACTTGGTCTTGGGGAGGGGAAAGATGCCAGAAGAGCGAAAAATAACAACTTAAAATCTAATCGTGTGTCTTGCTAGCCTGTGGCTCTTGGCTGCTGTAGGTGGTGTGGCGAGGCGAGGCCTGTTTTGCGGGACCGGAAGTGACTGAACTGAATTTTAGTGTTCAAGGTTTCTTCCTTTTACATAGCTACAGCGGCTTAGGAAACTAAATAAAAAGCAAAACAAAAGACATACGATTAAGCATACGGTACAAAAACCAAACCAAAATGCAGGACAGGGCTTACTTTTCCTGCACTGCAACTGCATGTGTACGTACTGGCACTGTACCGTAGACCGGAAAGACAAACATACGATACACAGTCTCAATGGTCAGTTTGTTGAATGTCAGCAGCTCTCGTAAAGTTGCTTTCTCAATATCCTACCTGAATGCACGCACCCCTTCGTTTAGCTAATAAGGAGAAAAGTTAAACTAGGGAAAAGCCGAAAAGGCCGTTAATACATCATCCCATTCGATCGCACTTTTGACGTTCTCCAATTTTGTTTTCTCCCACTACTTTTTGCTTCACCCTGATCTTTTCTTCAGAAAAAAAAATATCGGTCCATTTGCGTAACATTTGTAAGTTTTCGTAACATATACCTAGGCAGCTATCGTAGTTGTGTGGCTTCATATATGAAACTGCTTAAGATACAGGTATAAAACGTACGTGTACGCTGCATATGTATAAATACGTTTCAGCGTTTGAGTATGGAAATTATGCGCGGTAACGTTAGTTTGATTCTAGCTACTCTTCCTTCGCGTGCTAACTGGGACAAATTTTTTCTTTGATTTTTGAAATTTTTTTATGTGCCAGCATCGTTACTGGGCTATTGCCGATTAAAATATATAAATACGCTGCAATAAAAGCGGATGCACCGGTAACAACACAACGAAATTCGCTTGAATGAACGCGCGAAAGTAATTTGATGACTCTAATTTCCTTTCGGCTGCACACATATTCGTGTTACAATATTCAGCATTCCACAGTTAAACATTAAAAAACAAAAACACATTTTCCATTTCTTTAGTTGAGGTACCGTTGCAGTATCATAGAATTGATCATAACACCGGGAGCAGTCCCGGGACAGTAAAAGCACCCGAACAGCAATAGCTCAAAACGATCCGCTACTATTTTCGGATAGCCCATAACGCAAAACGGTGCCACTGAGTATTTGATTTCTTTGAATATTTCTC
>JAQGAU010002805.1:0-14553 GCA_034698045.1 Paramacrobiotus richtersi
GGTTGCAGCTGGTGAATGCACTGTCATCGCCGTGCTTGGACGATTACCAGTTCCCGAAAATCAACAATCTCGTTTTTTTCCGACAGAAGAATTTGGCTCTTATCCTGCTCCCCCACTAATAGTGCATTTACAAGGAATTTTCAGTATCGTAGAAAATTGGCATTTTAGACGGATTAGTCATTACGCACTGCCATGTGGAATTGTTTTGTATTTATTGCTCTGTAATGCAGCTTGCGGTCAGTCGCGTTTTTTTATTTCTTGTTTTTATTAACAGTACGTGTTGTTTATAACGATTAACTAGCTTTTGCTGTATAGAAATCGTACATTTATATTACCTGCATGCACTACTGTTTGCCGATATGGTTTTTTTTGTAAAATACACTGATTTTGTATTTCTTCTCCTCTGGCTCTTCTTCAGGCTTTGAATGCTACTGTTTTGTTTTATTGAAAAAAATGGAATAAAATATGATATTAAACACGCACTTGGTGTATTCGCCGTTCACCCGAATATTAAATTGTATTGCGAAGAGTGTTGGATCTGTCCGAGCAGTTCTAGATGAACCGGCCAAAACAGATACGTTAAACAATTAGAATAAATATCCACCCAAGCACGGAATATTCCCGAATTATTAGCCATGAAACTTTGGTAACAAGTCAACACAATGATGGTAATTTTCAAGACGAAACAAATCCACAGTAGCAAACAGCTTCATGAGTGTTACGAAATTAGCAACCGTTTTCTTTCATAATTTAATTAACTGCAGACGAGACCAGCGTTGTTTAAATGATTAAATTTGTTTGTGCTGACTATATAATATATCGCTATACGGTGACTGATACGAGTATTTTATTTAAAGACTTACAAAATTTTAAGAAAGAAGACACGAATTATTATTAAGTCTATTTTGATGGCGAATGCCAGCTACAATCGCGCGCTGCCATCCAGCGAAAGCCTGGAAGAATTTTGAACGGATAGCCAGTATAGCACCCGGTTTTGGCGCAGCGATGCAGGTAATCATTCCTCACAGTTTTCAAACAAATGGACAAAACAATGCACATTTCTCTTGACATTTTAGTTTATTAATGTAACGTGAAGGTTGTGTTCACAAAGGATCCGACCGATTCGACAAAAATGCGCAGTTTTGAATGAAAATATGAAAAAATCATGTAAAAAACGGTTTTATCAGCATACTACTTCTTCAGTCTTCTTGTATGATATTTTGAATATGCCTCATTTGAAATACGCTTTTTCACAATGTGCCCGGTGAGTCACTTCTCTACGATTAACGATACCATTAATTGCCGTCTCATCGATCATTGCTGGTACCTTGATACTGTCATTCAGTTTTAATAATACGGTATCTACGGTGCACCCGGCAAAGGTCACCATTCGCTTCCGGAAGCAGTCATTTCATTACACCGCATAGACACTTGTATAAAAGAACACTTGATACAAGTTACAGCAGACCGATAAAGTAACATCTGAATTTCATGTTTACTAAATGAGAACAAGTATACATAGTATCATATAAGGAAGTTCTATCACACTCCGCACCAAGTACCAGCAATCACCCATTCTTCTTGGCATTCCAGGGCGCCGCCTTGAGGGCATCGAGATACTCCTTCTCCTCCTGCCAGTACCGTTGTCCATCGTCCTCCTCCCTGGCCGGATTGGGTAGCAACTGCACCCGCACCCCACTGGCACTGCTCCCCGCCCCGGCAATCCCCAGCCGGTAGGGGAGGAGATTCAGTGCCGTACTGCGTTGACGCTGCCCGACGACACTACTCTCCACGGCCTGCCGCATCAGATTCATCTCCCGATCCCGTAGCTGCTCCAGGAAGCCGTTCAACTTGGCCACCCGGGTCCGGTGCTCTTCATCCAGGAATTTGGCTTCGTTTAGGGCGCGCTCACCGTCCTGTTTCATCCTGGTGGCACGGAGGAGGTTGTCGTCGATGGAGGATTCGCGTTTGGTCAGGTCATCGCTGGTGCGATCCAGGCGGTGTTTGCGCTCCTGAAATTGTTGATATTATTGGAGGTGTTGACAGCTTTACATTGACACTTAATGGGGAATCCATGCTTTTCGCACAGATACGTCGGGCTGGGTAGGATGACTGCATCAGCCGTAAGGTCACTATTTTCGTTAGTATTTCATACGCTGTGGCCTGTGATCCTTAACAACCCGAAAGTGACTCCAATTGTGCTTTTCTATTACGGTTTTGAATCGTAATATAACTGCGGCAAAAAGCTAGAAAAAGTTAAGCTGTTGTACAGTGCATTTGTATTTACTGTTGACGCGGGTCAACCAACACTAATTCCTCCCAAATAATTATAAAGCCCCTACACTACGATTGCCCATTAATAGGACAGACCGAAACTCCAACCATATTTTCACATTAAAAACGTATATCGGGAAACAAAGTGTAAAACATTAAGTATAGTGAATAAAACGATACTATGTAAAATATGTAAACTGGTTTTCAAGAAAAATGCGTTTATTGTTGATTGTATATTTTAAATACGTAAACTGTTTTGTGTAAACTATGTAAACTGGTTTTCAAAACAAAGTGCATTTATTGTTGATTGTATATTTTAAATATGTAAACTGTTGTATATAAACGATGCAAACTGGTTTTCCAAAAAAAGTGCATCACATTTTATTGTGTGATTGTATATTTTAAATATGTAAACTGCCGAGCAGAACGAAAGTCTTACAGACTCATAACTGCACCACCTCTACCTGAAATTCAGCTTTATCCCGTTCCAGCTTCTCCCGTTCACTGCGCACCGCGGCAACTTCCTTGTCCAAATTATTATGCTTTTCCTCCCAGAGTTTCCTATCAGCGCCAACTGCCTCCATAGCGGATTCAAGATTCAGTTGTTTCTTCCTCAATTCCAGTGCGTATTTATCCTCTATGGCACGGATCGTGTCGGCTAATCGGCGCTTATCGGATTCCACGTTATGTCGCTCTTCAGCGAGACCTTCCAACGCGGTCTGTTTATCCTGTAGGACTTCCTCCATCCGGCGTTCAAGGCGCTGGAGTTCTTTGGCGTGTTGGTTACGGATTTTATTACGCTCGTTGTCGAATTCACTGCGCTCGCGTTGGAGGGTGTAGGCTTGCTCGTCCAGTTCGGTTTCGCGTTTCATTAGGCGACGGGAATCTTCTTCAACGCGTTTTTGTAGGGATTCACGTTCGAGTTTGGACGATTCGTTCTGGCGTTCGATCAGACTAGCTAGCTCTACGGAAAAATGTTTTCGGTCATTGTGCACAGTTTAGCATAACAGCAGAAGTACTAACAAGGCGCGGAAGGAATTCGATATAAAATCAATAATTTCTCAATAAGAAGGTATAACTAATTCGCCCGTTCTTGATTACAAGACATTTATTGCAGATCATACAGCAGTACCGAAACTTTGAAGAATATTTGTCGAATTAATTCTAAAAAGTCCGCAAAATGTTTTTGTCTGGTAGGGATCAGCATTATTAAAACCACCACATCCAATACTTAGATTGTGGTTTAAATGTAATGGTTATTACTTCTACTAACAGTTCACTGTTTAATGCATGTACAATAAGACTGATGAAATCATATCCTTTTATTGTCCTAAGCCATTTTGAATCTTAGTGAAACTGCGGCAGAAAGTGATAAAAAGTTCAAGCTGTTGTACAAATGCTTTTTATTTACTAAATTATCTTTCGGTCACCATTCCCACGTCGTGGTCGAATTATGAAGCCACTACACTACGACTGCTCGTCAATATGTTGGCCGAGACTCTAATCATTTTTGAATATTAAAAACGTGTATCGGGAATGAACTGTAAAATGTTAGAACTGACAAATACAAAATTAGCAGATGCTTCGTTCACAGTAGAAGGAAAACCTAATAAACTTATAAATTCAATCAAAACCATTCTAAAAACTGACACTGCAACCGGTTCCTACCTTTCAACTGGTTATCCCGCATCTGTATTTGGTGTTCCTTCTCCCTGACGCTTACTTCGTGTTTATGTTCCAGTTCACTGCGCCACAATGCAAAATCATGCGCCGACTGCTCCACGGTTGACCTGACGGATTCGATCCCGCTTTTCGCCGACAACGCCTCCCGCAAGGAGTGAATGGCTTCCGTGTACTGTGTCCGGACGTTTTCGTGGTTATTTTGCATGTTGGTCACATACTCGAATTGTGTTTGCAATGTGCGCTGCAGTGCTTCTTCGTGCTTTTCCCGGATGTGCCGCATTTCCTCCCAGTGTTGCTGTTCTAGCGCCATCGTCTGTTCCGCGTAGCGACGGAGGTGGTCTTCGCGGTCTTGGAGCCGCTTTTCTAGTAAGTCGATTTTTCTTTCTGATGATAAAAAGAATTAATTCAGATTGTTATTATTTAACCTTTCGAATTTTGCAGATCTGCTTTGCGTACGTTGTTCTAAACAGTTTCCAGTTAAATTCTCTTATCCACACAGTTATGGGAATTTTTACTGTCCGAATTTAATGAAATTTTGTGTGTCATTTTCTTTGCGATTTTATTTTTGCATAAGACATTATTACATGTTTTACATTTATACTTTTTATATTTTTTAGGATAAGCATTATTACATGTTTTCATGTTCATTTTTGTATATTTTTTAGGATAAGCATTATTACATGTTTTTATATTTAATTTTTTATGTTTTTTAGGATAAGTATTATTACATGTTTTTATATTTATTTTCTTATACTTTTTATATTTTTGTAGGAAAAGTAGTGCTACATGTTCTTATATTTATTTTTTTTATACTTTTTATATTTTTTAGGATAAGCATTATGATATGTTTTTATATTATTTTTGTACCCAGATTTTCCAGATTCATCTTGCTGGCCTCCACATCAACACCCCCCTCCCCAGACGCCGCACTGAGCGGTAGCCCCGTCCGCAGCCGTTGCAAATGCGCATCCAGTTGTCGGCGATTCTCCGATAAATACTGCTTGAGAAACTCTTCCGCCTGCTGCTGCTGTAAATGTGCCGCATGCTGCGTCTGTTGGCGGATGAATTCATGATGACTAGCGACACGCTGGTGATCCTCACTTTCGGCGGTATTGATATCCTGAACCAGCTTACTGACCATCTGATTCGTTGATGTGTCCACTTGGGAGGCGAAGGGCTGTATCGGAGCCGGTAATGGTTGGATGACCGGGTGCGGGGGTGGTTGGATGGCGGACGGTGACGGAGCGCTGGAACCGCCGAAAATCATACTTCTTCGTAATCGCTCGGCTTCCTGGATAAACAACGATCCGGTTATCACGACATGCCGGAATTTTCTATCTACTGGATACATTTATACTGTATGTTTTTTGTTTTTTTATTTTTTGTTTAACGATATTCTATTCACACGAAGCTGTAGGTCCTGTTGGCTATTATTCGCAAGTCACATGTCACAACCAACTCTACCAAACGGTTTCCGGTTTCCAGTTAAAAAATTTGCTGATTTGGATTAATTTCAGTATGTATAAGCCCGACAAATAATTTTTCGCCACTTTACGACGTCGAGTATTTTCGAGGAACACAATTCACGTTTCTAAAGGTATCGTCACATCAAAATAACACGATTTAATATTTGGAAATTTCCATGTACAATGCATAATTATCTGACCTGCCCATAACAGCCCAAAATACGATGATTTATTCTTTATAGTATCATTTTCTTACCGCTCGATCGTTCAAAGCAGCATCCACCGAGGAAAAGGGTGCAGCGGCAACCGGAGCAAAAACAGCGGTAGTAACGGTTGGCGACAGCGGACTGGCCACACCCACCGTAGGGGTTGCTGTCGTACTTCCCCCGCCGGACTTTTCCCATGGCGGAGTGGCCAAATTCCGGAACAACGTACTCCGAGCGGGACCTCTGGTGTTTCCCGTACTCTCCACCGGCGTCACCCGTGACCCCGGAGCACCTCCCAACATCTCCGTAGCCGTCCGTAACCCTCCAAGACCACCACCGGAAGTATCTAATCCGGTCCGCAATCCACCAGAACCTCCACCAGAAGTATCCAATCCCGTCCGTAACCCACTAGAACCTCCACCGGAAGTCTCCGATCCCGTTCGTAACCCACTTGGGTTGGCGGTGACCGGTCGATCCGGGGACGGGGGTCGCGGGACACTCCCCGCTGTAACCGGCCGCGTGGGCGGCGCATCCTCCTCATCCCCCAGACCCAGTCGGCTACTGATGGACAACGCCCTTCCCTCGTCAACCGATGATCTCTGGACTGCCGACGGGGGTTTCGGTGTCGACGGTCTCCTCGAAGTGGTGTTGGTGAATGAGGGGAATAAAGTGTCCTCGTCTTCGTCGGAAAACAAGCCGTCTAAAGGGATTTTCGTGGAGCTGGCGGCGACGGGGGTGGTGCGGGCGGCGGGGAAACGGAGGGGCGGGGGTTCACGGCTGTTGAGCAGGCTGATGGGGTCGTCCAGGGAGGATTGACGGTTTTGGGTGGTGGATTGGGGACCGAGTCCGAAGGCCATTTCGTCGAATTCGTCAAGTTCCTGTCAAATACGATCAGATTTGAAAATTGCGAAAAATCATTTAGAAGGGAAATATGGCTTACGATCTGGCTGGACAGGTTCATCTTCAGGGTGTATATTCTTCAAAATTTCAATAGTAATAAATTAATAAAAAAGAAATTCCATAGACCAATTACTAATACGAAGTACATTTCTTTGAGAAATCTGTACGAAGTTTATGCAACATGTTCCAGTTAGAAACGCAAGCGTGGGGTGCTACATACAGGGTTAACCTATGGAAAAAAATCGATTTCATTTTTAAGTGCACCTACAATCTAGATGCACCTTACGCATTAGGCACCGGATGCAAAAACCAGGTTGTACATATGAATCGACCAAAAATCGATTTCCACGGTTATTCCCACCTGACTTGTCAGACGCGCAAGTCAGACAGAGCCGGCTAAAAATATGCAGGTAAATATATCCAAAATATTCTTTTTGAATACTTTATGACAATAACGCTTTTTTGTCGGGAATGTGTTAATTTCGTTCGGCAAGTGCACTAAAGTTGTTCACTGCAATATTAGTTTATTACAACAGAATGCAGTACTTTTTGATTAATCGGAAATTAAATACAAAAATGCAGAGACACCAAAACTTCACTTTAATTTTTCACGTAATTCCATTTTGTACTGTAGCTAGTAACCGAAGGTCCGAATACATTACACCGCACCTCATTTAATTTTAAATAAAATAAAAATTCTGAAATAAAACAAAAATAAAATTCTCAGATAAATTTTCATTTAATACGTCTTTATGAAAAACGAAAAATTATTACATGACGCGTATGCTCAAGTTCAAATTGATATTCTCTACAGCGTATTTCTTGCACAACGAGCCAACAACAGAAAGAAATCGAAGCGACCGCAAATTGCATCCTGCAATTCGTAAAATGCAAACAAACTTTATCAGCTGAAAGCACATTTCCCACTGGGACCAGCCCTATGTATCACTCAACGAAGGAAGTAAATTTATCTAATTATGAACTGCAAGCCATCGATTTCAGTTCCGCCCACAGTGGGGGAAACGTCAGTAATATTTCCTATCGATTCAGCGAGTCATAATTCAACAGTAGCAAACTCGATCACTTACTGATAGGTCTCGCTTTCGCACGTAGATTTTCCACAACCGCAATCACCATGTCACGCCGACATTACATTTTTGTGTATGGGACGTTAAAATCCAACGAACCCAATCATCATATTCTGCTGGATAAGGGATATGTGGATTCAAACACGGTTTTCGTGGGGAATGCCATTACCATCGAGCATTATCCGATGGTTATTGCCACGCGCTATAACATCCCGTTTGTCCTGGATAAACCCCATAATGGGCATGTGAGTGATGCAGTTTTGAGTTTTGTTAATTTCTAAAATATCACAGTAAACAAAACTCGCGAAAATCTGCCTGAATCAGCTCCCTCATGATTGTGAAAATACCAAAACAATAATAATATAATTCGAAATAAAGCACTGTATTCTTTAGCGACAGTTTGCTGCACCTCAGGGCGGTTGCGCTGCTTTTTCTTATTTTTTTGGGTGATTTTCCCCGTGTTAACATTGTGATAGCTGTACGTGGATGATGAAATGGCAATCGCGTTTCTGTTCAGTTTTTAGAATTTGATATCTTTTCTGTACGCTAACACAATTTTCAACGTATTTCCAGCGCATTCACGGGGAAGTTTACCTCGTAACGGAAAGTACACTGACACGACTGGATGAGCTGGAAATGCATCCGCATTACTACGAGCGCCGCCCGGTGCAGGTTGAGCTGCTACCAAAGGATCCGGACACCAGCAGTTCCAGTGATTCCGATGCGCAGTCGCGCTTGTTGACCTGTGATATGTACTTGTTCCATGGATTCGATCCAAAGCTAATGGACTTGCCCTTCATTACCAGTTATTCTTCCTCGGGATCTCATGGATTAGAGTATGTTGTCGCCAATAAACGGGTGGCCGCGGAAGCCTTGCCAACCAAGATGGAGGCGAAGTTGCCTATTCCCAAGTCCCAAACCTAAAACGTCAATTTGGGTGCCACTGTCTTCCAAAGTTCCCAACACATTTGCTTACTGTAGATTGTTCGCGTTGCTGATAGTGATGGTATGGTCGCAAATTAGTGAAGTAAATTTTTGTTTTATACGTGATTCGTGCTGGTGCATATACAGTACTCTTACTAATCGGATATCTGGTTTAAATAGAAACTTGTTGTGTGCTATCAACGGCCGTACATCCCCCTATGTTTTTTCAAATGAATTTAACAAAATGTTTCATCCGTATTCAGATCATACCAGGTATATTGCAGTCGGACTTCAGTTTCATTTGCAAAAGCAGTGGTGTGCATAATATTAGGCTCTCCTTGGTTTTTACCAGTCATTATCACTTGGTATTGATGATTTTAAAAATGACAAGAACAAAGACTGCACATGTCCAGAAGTATCTTTTTTATTTCGTTTTATTTTTTTGGATTTCCACTCCACACGGTACACAGCAAACAACAAACATCAGTATTTCTGCGCGATAGACATGCACCACATCAAGCGACCGGCATTTTCAGTAACGCTCAGAATATTATGTACTAGGTGAACCCGCGCAAAATTGCCCGGTTCTCCTGAATAGGTTTGTTTTTCCCAGTTTTTTCTTTCGATGGCAGAAGTAGACAACATAAGCTTTAGAATGATATATGGCACCTGAGAATTGAATGAGTGGATCGTTCAGAGTGACTCGACATACAGAAAACTCTTAGCGAATTATATACTGTAGATAGATACCTTTCTGCCAACACCGTCACCATTCCGCTGCCGGTTATAAATATTTACCATATGCAAGCCAGTAACATAACATGAAAACGCACAGAATGACCCTATCGTCCCTGCACACACACGAATGATCCGGACAAGGTCTTTCCTCCATCATTACTACAGGGACAGCACTTCAATCCACCACTACACGCTGCACCTTGTGACGTACATCTCGGTCCAGCGTTGCATGTGGGGTGTGCGGGTTTACCTGCAGGGGGACGGTTAGCTCTTCCCGTTGCCGAGTTGCGATTGGTCGGTTGTGATCGGTCACGGGCTGGAATGATGCTGGCTAAGGTCACAGCGCAGCAGGCTGCCAACAACAGCGCAATGGTCAGACCGTGCATGGTGACTGTATGGAAACCGGTATGGTGGACGTCGAGCCAACAAATGGAAACTTTGCAACTGGGAAATGCCGCTGTGGATATCTACCGGAGTTGGTGTCGTCTTTTATAGTATAAGGAACATCATACCTCAATGTCATTCACGTGTGCGAAGGACAGTGCCGCGAGGAAAGTTGTCACGCGTGTCGAAGTTGTCTTTTGTTCTTCTGGGAGAAGTTCCGAGTAGAGAATGCAAAGGGTGGTCTGGATTTCCGGTGAATGTGCCATAATGAACAATTAGAAATTCAAATGTTTACTCTCTTTATTCGGTTTTTATTACGTTGCATGTCAATCAGCAGTAGGATACCTTGATTTTGGCATGGACTTCGACAGCACAAACCAGGATTTTGCTTTGGATATAATTATCATGAGAGACAATACTTATCGTCCGAATGCGCCCAAGCGTGCCGCCAAATCTCCAACCTATTGTGGGTGGAATCTAATGGTGATTTCCGCGTAGGTCACGCGTCTCGATATCACACGACCGTTTGAAAAACCCATGCCAAAGAGAATTTGATGGATATGGGTGCCAGAAACAAGTCGTCACTGTAATTTACAAGGTGCTGAATGCTTGTCAGCTGTTATATTCGAAATTGACTGATTTTTCTGTCTGTCTTACGTTAATCAGTGTCGGTGAGTGCAGTTTCGGTACTGACTCACCGCAGTTTGCACTTTACTGTCAAATAACCGTTTCGCAGTTACAAAATATTTTTGTTACACCCGATAGTAGAGTTTTAAAATTTCCGTACAGTTTTATGATTTTAGAACTAGTTTGCGTGTTCACAGTTTTATCGGAACTCAGTCCCGTGACCACGAAATCTCCCAAACCAAATAAGTTGCGCTCGAATAATTTTTTGCATCAGATAGAGCATGGGTCAAAACAGTTTCACATGATGTCGGATTTTGAGGGAAAACAGCGGGCAGCTCAAAGCACTCAAAAAGGACATTTTTATGCACCAGTCATAACTACTACCATAATAATAATATTATTTATTAGTACAGCATTTAACGCAGCAGACGTGATTAGAGCCATCTCACTACGATATAACCGCGCACACGGAACTCGCACATAAATGTGACTATGCATGACAGCGTAATAATCAGCATTTATCGATAGCAATCAACGATCATAATAATTATTATGTGCCTAGAAGATTCTTAGGATTTCATTCTATCATGAGAAAAATATCGAATCGTTTCCATATTCTTAATATACGTTTCGGAAAATCAACGAAAACGCGGCTGAAAATCTGCGAACGTGTACCTCAACATGTGCGTCAGAACGGTTAAACCACGTGCACACTGCCAGGATCGACAAGCACAAAAACACCGGGCTGTTTAACAAAATTATATCTAAAGACCGCGGTCAAAGTAATCTATACATGGCAGTCATTTCACCAAAACTGGACAACTTGTGGTTGAAATTATGCAAGGAAGGTGTACGCAATCTCAAATTTTATTATTTTGTCATGACAGTCCACTTATTTGTCAATACCACATATTTGTCATTTGTACGCAGTTATAGCCACTGCACTACGAGTGTTGTTTCATAAAGTACAGCGCAGCCGAAATAACCTTCACAATCGCAAAATCCACATCATAACTTTTAAGAGAATCGGTAGTGCAGAAAATTTCCATTCTAGTTTCAAAACACGCTTGTAAGGATAATTATTAATGCGACATTTCTTTCGTAAATCTGGCGATTTAGGCCTTCAAATTGTCTAAATCAAAGAAAAAGAATTTATGACACACACAAATCGCCTGTTATGGTCGCAAATATTTCCGCAAACAATAAAAAATGACTGGTCCTTAACCAAAAAATGTGTATTAATACGGGACTACTTTTTATGGCAAGTCTACAGCTTGTATATAAACAGCAGCCAAGAAAAACGCTTACAATCGACTGCCCAGTGGCAAACATGAGTCCAACCCGAACCCACCCCAAAGGGACAACGTTATAGCGGAATTCGATACCGTGAACATTTCATTAATAGGTACGAATAAGTACGCAATTATACGCAACAATGCATGTAATATGTATATGCATATAAGATAATTTTATGAAATATATTTTTTGGATAATCGATCGGAATGAAACTTACCGCGTGCGTCCCAATTCTGGTGCAAACTACAAAAAATCAGGCAGATTGAAGCTTTTTCCGATGCGCACTGCAGCCGATAATCAATACCGGTGTCTGATGCAATAATATTCCATTATTTCATGATAAGGTACATGAATGATCTTATGTAAATTTTAAGATGTTCATGTCTTCTCTGCACGTTGACTCATTTTTTAACGTATTTTCAACGGGATTCACGGTGAATTTTACCTCGTAACGAAGAGTACACGGGCACGCCGCACGACTGGATGAGCTGGAAATGGACCCGCATTATTACGGTATGTCGATATATTGTTAAAGTGAATTGCTACATGTTTAAACTCTGAATGTGTCGCGTAGAAAACTGTGCTGTTCAGAACCTTAATTATCACGCCGTGGAGGCCTTTATTGACATGCCTTGACCTTTAAGATCGTATCTAACATTTGAAAGCGGGTACACCACAAACTGAAAAGCCTGGTCACTTAATGCAGCTTTCATACACACACGAAGGCGCCGGTGGTTGTAGTACCATCGTTGCTACAGAGACAGCATTTTTTGGTCGAAAGACATGTCTGGCCTTGTGCTTTGCAATCCGCAGAGGGTCCAGCGTTGCATGTAGGAAGGGTGGGTGGTCCACTCTGGCCGTTCTGGGGGGGTGGTCCTTGACCCTGACCACCGCCATTAAGAGGCGGACCTTGTCCATCCGCACCATTAAGAGGCGGGCCTTGTCCACCCGCACCGTTGGGAGGCGGGCCTTGCCCACTCGGACCGCCAAGGGGAGGCGGGCCTTGTCCACCGGGAGGTGGGCCGAACTGCTGAGCTTTGCCAGAGGAACCCGTACCGACTACGTGGCTGGGGCTCTTCACAGCGGGTCGGGACTTCACGTGGCTGTTTTCCTGACGTCGTTGCTGGCTAGCGCGGTAACGTTGAAGGTCCTGGTCTGTCTGACGGTTGGCAAAGGTCAACTGCACAACGCAGTAACCAATCGCAAGCAGCAAGACAACGGTTGTTGAATGCATGTTGCAGATGCGATGGCAGACGTAGTAGTAATGAACTAGCTATGCCCGACGAAACAGACAACGGTAGTCGGTAGAATGTTCCAACTGGACTGTGTTGTGGAAGCTGTCTGATTTCGCTTTCTTTTTATAGTCGAATAAAGCTGCCATGTTCATTTCGCTGGAACGAAAATGCTTGCCTCGAGTCAAGCAGGGTGCATAAAAAGTAGAACAATTCTTTTATTCTTAATGCAAATTGCGACGGAAAAGTGGCGCTCACGTGAGCTATATCTGGATTTTCCGGTGGAAGTACTCTGTATTGTCACCGGTCGATTCGAAGCCCGAGAGAAAAGTCAAGTTTGTCGAGAAGACGCAAGTTGTTCGGCTTGTCAATCACAGTTTATGCATCGTTTGTGTTTCCAATAATTTTCCATGATAATGCAGCATGCTCAGTTGCTCATTATAAATTACCGACTGTTTTCCATTCCGGCGAGTCGCACCAGGGTGAACATTCATCTGGGTGCCTTGAATTATATTTAGCCTGTACAAACTGTCAGTTCCTCGAAGAATATGTGCGCCCGATTAAACTGAAAAGGAACAAATTCTTCGCGAGCAAGGTCACAGTGAAATTTGTATTCTGTCGATACTTTCGGCTGTTCACAAGCATAACCTTACTGATAGGAGTGCTTCATATTCAGTGGCTTGCGAACTTGTAACAACTATGTACCTGACAATGAGCATTTAAATCTATTGAACGCACTATGTCCAGTTAGGTAGTTGTCAAGAGACAACACTTACGATAAATCTATTTGACCGTTTGCTGCATGTAACTGCACATATATATTTTTAGATAATTAAAAAACTCCAAAAAATCGATAAACTTCAATGGTTAATGGATTCCTTCGATTTCGGAAAAGATGCATAGTCTATAGATATGCATATACGTGTACCAAATTAAGCGTCAGTAAGGTGCATGTTATTGCATTTAACATAACCTACGACATCAAGCAAATCGAAAATAACACAAAAAGTCATAACTATGAATTTTTGCAGGATGAATGTATGACCATCGGTACATTGCGTACAACGATACTAGCATTATCGAAAAGGCATTATTATGATATTTTCAAATGCTCTCGTACATGTACAGTATAAATAGTTAGTATACGCATACATCTAAACAATAACAACAGCTGTTTGACTTTTAATTGTGAATTCAAGATACAGATGCGTAACTTCCGCAAGCTATTTCCACCATCCATATTGATATATGTATACGCTTTAGTTCCACCATACCGATGCGGGTGAAAAACAAACCATCATGTATGAAATCTATCACAAATTATACAATATAATGGAGAATTTTAAACCATTCCGACAAAATACTATAAAGCCATGAATTCAACTTTCCGCACAGAAAGCTATCAAGCATGCAAGTAAAAACATAGAAATCAACCATCCTAATTATGCATCAAAAGGAAATACGTTGTCACGATGGCAGGGGAAATCCAAACACACCAAGCCAAACTGGGCCAAACACAGAAGCTAAACAATCAAAAAATCCGAAAAAAATTATGTTTCTTCACGCCGTCGCAACCAGTACATGTACTTCCTCCGGCACAGCGCCTAGAGCTCCTACAAGTTAGTGGAGGTGGTCAAGTTGGGGAAAATCTCCCGTTTATGCTAAGCTCATACTTCGTGTTCTAAACGAAAGTTTTAGAACATTTTTCTTAAGACATGTTTTAATACTTTTAGGA
>JAQGAU010002806.1:0-14552 GCA_034698045.1 Paramacrobiotus richtersi
TCTTTCCAACAGGGATACACCCGCTATTTGCAACGCTTGAAAACCCCAGAAGCTGTTTTACCCGGAATGGAGAAGTTTACTCCGCTGCAACTTTTCTTCCTATCCGCCGCACAGGTAGGACCATTCGATAAGCTTATCGTTTGCGATTATCTTTATCCATTTTCCGGTGCAACTTCTTGTTCTCCGTCTACAGAAGTCGCAGCTGGTTAGCATCCGATTCTGTACTGTAGATTCCTGTTTTATTCAAGAGGGTCAGGTCCTGTTTGTGTTGCAAACTTTACTGTAGAAACTCAGCAGTACGAGTACATACTTCCTTCGACACAAAGTGGCATTTTCATTCAGTAAAACACAAGCAGTACCTTTTTCTGAACCAAAGCAAGTCTGATTTGACGACGGTCTCAAGGGGTTTAGTAGTGTCGACGCGCGTGCTCGTTTTACCGTTACGTCTTTTGCCAGCAGTTAAAGATCCTTTCGAAAAAATCCGTTTGTGGACAAAAGTAATCGATCGGAGTAAAGCGGGCCCATTTACGGTATATTCGATTTTAATGGCTTTCCTGTTGGTAACGTTTATATCTGCCCATCGGTCAAGACAACGTAAGAACTAATGCATAAACGGAAATTTAGAAAACAGCCTTCTGTCTTTCGCTTCAATTATCGGTGCACTTACCAAGTGATTTATTGGGCAAAAGCCTCCGAAACAAAAAACAAGTGCACAGGCACATACGGAGACACTACAAAGTAAAAAGTCAAATATCGAAAAAACAACCAGCATCACCAAGTCAAATCGTTGTTAGGCTAGGTAAAGAATATTGGTAGCTAGCGCGTACAGCTTTGCAAGCCTCCCTACGCGCGGTAAGCTTGAACACACGGGCCGACATTTTTTTGTGAGGCGCGTAGTGTTTAAACCCTGCCCAAGATTGTTGTGAAAAGGAGTGCGTGATGTGTGACGCAATATTTCACAGGTGTGGTGTGAAAAGCAGAGTCCTAAAAACGAACGCGAGCAGATCCTGATGGATGAGCACGCCCCGAACAAATGGCGCGTTAACGGGCCCGTCTCCAACATGCCGGAGTTCGCCCAAAGTTTCAACTGCTCCATCGGCAGCAAGATGAATCCCGCAAAGAAAAATCGAGTGTGGTAACGAATTTATTCGTTAGCCTCAGTTAGGTCTTTACCATATAGTTTGTTTGCTTCACAAATTCAGTTTTTGCTGGTACGGGTAAAACCCATCATTGATGTCATATTTACGTGCAGTGATGAGAAGCAATTTGATGCCTTGACCATGCGCTACCTTTGATACTTTTATGCGGCAAAAAAGCTGTAAAAAATTGGTTTCATAATTTTTATGAAAACTCGCGAGAGCCGCTATGAGCAAAATTAATGGAAAGTTAAGTTTAAGTTATTACGTCGAAGCGTTACGGCAAAATGTGTAGTAACAGCAAAGGCAAAGTCCAAGTCAAAGTTGAAAAGGAAAAGCAAACGGCAAAAGGCAAACCAAAACGGCAAATGTAAAGTTGGCCGAGCCGCCGCTACAGTGGCTACACCTGTTCTGCAGCGTTTGAGTCAAGGGATTCGGCGAGGTAATGCGCAGTTGATTTTGGGAGTAGTCCCATTACATGCCAGCTGGGACAAATTTGTCGATTGATATCTGTTTGTTTAGCAATGCTGTTGAAGAATTCTGGCTGGCAGCTATTGTGATAAAAAAGGAGCTTGTTCGACAGCACAGTACCGGATGGCAAACAGTATCGAATCCCCTTTTCGGATCGAAATGATAACCGCAGTAACTGAGCCATTGTCCATAGCGGTCTTCATTTCTCGCTTGTTTTTAACAGAAGTCTTTCGCATAAACTGCCGGCGCGATATCTCCACTGATTTGGCGACAGGATCCTTTGTTTCTTGAGAAATATATGGTGGCGTTTATTTCCAACCAGACTAATAAATGATAAAGCATTTTATAAACCACGTTGGTGGGTTTATGGCCGTTTTTGTGAAGATGGCATAATTACCGCAAACGGCAGCCAAGTTGACCCTCTCACGAATCGATTTAAAATAACCCTAAATAACCGATTTACAGCCCTGAGAATTGGATTTTTTGCGCCATCTTGCGGGTCAGTTTAGCGTAGTTAAGGTAGAGCCGTGTGCGTGTTCGTTTGAATCGTTTCTTTACCAGGGTGTTAACGTTGAATTCAGATTGGAAACGCGTTATGTATAATGGGAACACTTAATAATGGCTACCATAGTGTTTTTTAACACGTCTGGTGTCGAGATATAAGTGGACTGCAACGAAAAAAATTTAAGTATAGAGAAACGGTTTGTTTACCATGACCGTGTAAGCATATATAATACGAGTATGCAGAGCACATAATCATACATGTACCTAGGGTTTGTTCCTCGAAAAAGTGATCGTACTCAACGAAAAACATCCAATCATCATATGCTGGCCCGCGTGGGTACTGTTGCCAAAATCAGCTGGGAGTTACATATGCCTGTATACGCAGAAGCAAATACGCGTAGTTACGTGAGCTTGATTCAGAACTTGGACTGTATTATGAAACAACATTTCCACGTGCGTCTAACGTAAGTCATTTTATTGCTGTTCCCTTCGTTTTTGGGGTGAACAAATGGGACTATGTTGTCCAGCAAGCGCTATGATTTACAAGAACAGAGTTCACTATTGTCTGCTTAATGTCGGGCGATCCGAAGCTCAGAAGTAAACCTAGCAGAACCAAACACCTAGGAACTGTTTCAGTGGTAAGATATCGCCACAGGGTACGTTATTCTATGTAGAGAAAAGCGGCAGCGAAGCTCTTACAATAGCCGCGGTGACCTTACTCGACAGTCAGCCTCCTCTTCGATTTGCAAGCGGTATTGGTTCCCGGCATGTACGCGCAGGTTACCACGCATCAGACTTGTGGATAGCGTCTCCTGAGCATGATCTGCAGCTCCTCGATGGTCTTGCCTTTTGTCTCGGGAAGTTTGAAGAAGATATGCAGCGTCGCCAGAACAACACAGACGACGAAGATGAGGAAGGTGTACGTCTCGGTGACCGTGACGATGAGCGGGAAGCATAGCGTGGTCGCCACCGCCGCGCCCCAGCTGACGATGGAGATCCACGTCACGGCCGAGGCGCGCGCCTCCTGTGAGAACAATTCCGACGGCAGGAACCACGGGATGGAGGTAGATCCGATCGCGTAGAAGGCAATGTACAGCGGAATGCAGGCGGCCGTCACGAACTTTATCCACGCGTGCCTATAAACGGCAACACCGCCAATCAAAGCAGCACACTTACTGTAGTGGCCTTATATTAAGCCTGCTCACCCAGTGTCCGGCAGATTGAGCGCGACGACGAAACCGGTTAGCGCGGCAATCATTCCGACGTGACTGATCATTAACAGCGGCCGCCTTCCTACGCGGTCCACTAGCAGCATGCACACCAGAGAGAAGGTCAGGTAGACCAGCCAGAGTCCGATGCTGGCGTATATGGAGGTCAGGCGGTTGAGGCCCACGTCCGTGAAGATGGCCGTCGAGTAGAAGGAGACGCAACTGAAGCCGGAAAGCTGCTGTGCGAGCATGGGTACGGCGCAGAGGACCAGCACGGAGCGGTAGTACCGGTTGCGCAGCAGGTCCAGAAGGCCGGCCTTTTTGGCGCTCTCGTTCTCGGCCTCTGACTCCAGCTCCTTCATCTCCTCCATGACCAGCAGCGAGTCGCGCCGTAGCCAGCGCAGCACGGTCTCGGCCTGCTGCTTCTCCTTGGCCTCGAGGTAAAGACGGCGCGGGCTCTCCGGACACATGGGGAAGAATATGAGGAGGAAGGCCTGAGGCACGAAGGCCACCGCGATCAGAAAGACCCAGCCAGTGTCGTGGCCCAGGACAAAGGGCAGGCCTAGCGATGTGGCCAGGATCATGCCCAGCACATACTGCAGGATGGGGAAAACGCCGAAGGCGCCACGCAGCCGGACGGGCGTTATCTCGGAACAATAGACCGGGGGCGCCACGCAGGCGATGCCCAGCGCGAAGCCGACGAGGAAGCGACCGACGGCGATTAGCTCGAAAGTGTCGGTCAGCGGGGCGAGGCAGACAAGGAGGTTGCCCATGATGAAAATAGCACTGTCGGCCAAGATGGTGCGCTTGATACCCAGGCGGTGGATGACGGCGCCGGCCAGGAAGGATGACACGAAGCCACCAACCATCAGCGCCGAGGACGAAACGGCCCAGATGGCGTTCAGCTCGGGGATGTCGCGCAGCAGGGTGGCCTGCTCCTCCTCGGGCACAGGATGACACCAGACTGAGGTGTCATTGGTGGAAACCAGGGAGGCGTCGGCGCTTCGCTGGCACTTGACTTCTCGGATCCACTCGAGGATGACCGTCTGCGGCCCGTTCATCGCCGCGATGCTATAGCCCATGGGGAACCATGTCCCAAAGGTCACCGTCACCACGGCAAATATCAAGTTGCATGTTAGCCCGGAGGACGTGGTCGCAGGACGTTTGGCTGATTCCGTCAGGGGCGACATGGCTGGATCCGGCTGTCGTTTAAGCATGATGCACTGCTTGGATTAGGCAGTCTGGCTTGAAGCGATCCAGCGGGGCTACCTTGCTCGGATGGCAGTAACTGCAGCAATCTTATCTCTTATTACCCATAACTCGCAACCGTCCATGTGATGCATCCTTGAAAAATAAACCCGTATCGGACTTACATAATTTTGTCTAGCCATGGATCTTTCGATTATGGGGCACTGAATGTTTTTACGAGCGTTTCGAAGCGTGTTAGAAGCGGCCTTCCGGTAGTTTAAACACCCGAACTTTGCATCCGCATCGTTTCTCAAAGCGTAGTGCTGTACTGCGACTTGTAAACACTGTCGGAATTATCGAGCTGCACGATCGTTTCCGGTGCGCACCATCACACGAGTGCCAAACACAGTAATATTATCATAGCGGAAGCCAGTGCTCAACCGGTTGCTTTTACCCCAGCGCGCTGTCACTTGTCTCACGTAAGACTAACCACGACAGTGTTCTTGCATGTGAGTCGATGAATTCTGCAGTGGAAAACCCGTGACAAGTTTGGTAAAAACTGCTATGCCTGCAGGTTTTGTGTTCCAGCAGATGACTAATCAAGGCCGATCGCACAAACCGATACCGTAGCAGTTATTTAACGACTGTGTCACTGTACCACACATCGCCGGCAATTCCGCATATAAGTTGGCACTAGTTAGGTAGGCTGCCGTTAAATGCAACGGTAGCATGACTGAGGACGTACAGATCCGTATCTATAGTTGACCGAGCGAGCGAAGCGAGCGAGGTCTATGCTTCAACAGTTGGGCCAAAAGTCACTTGGCACATGGCAATAAATCTGGAAAACTTATCGTTAGATTTTCACGCTTTCTTTTGCAGCTGATTTCGACCATGCCTATGGGTGCCCGAAAAATACCAGTTGTGGTGGGAAAACTCTGTGTCCGGATATCTGACTCGGGGATTTCCCATAGACTCATATGTTAAACATAGCGTGGCGAGCCTAAGCATTAATTAAGGGAGGAACAGGATTTCGTGGGGGTAACAACTTTTAGGAATTTTTTGGGGTGGGAATGGCGGAAGTTTTGGGACGTCGTCGGCGGACGAGAAAAGGGGGACATGAACGGGTGTTAAACAAGTCACTAAATTGTGTGTTATAAAGCGATTTGGGATCGAAGGCCTTTGATGCCCTTTGAAGCGGTTTTAAAGTACAACAAACCTTGTGTACATTGAAGACGCGACGTTTCTAGCGTTTTCAATCTATGTAACCCTTTGTTCAATGCCTTCCTACGCCCTCAGCTTCCATGGGATCAACCCTTGAGATTGTATACTGTAACAGACAGCAGTGTATCGGCACACGCATATACGTAAGTCAGTTGGTTACGTTACAAACCTCTTAAGGAAATTTACTGTAACTTAGGTATTTTTCTCGTCTGGAATGCTGTAAAACAAAAAAAAAGGAAAAAGTAAAAGTTTTCAAAAAGACTTTTCGGCCGAGGATAACATGGCATGAGTATTAGTCTAGAAATACAGCGTGGAAACGCTATTTGTGTTATGGGTACGGTTGATTCATCCAAAGAAATGGAAGACGTGTTTTTGTTTTTTAACGTGTGATTGTATAATACTGAATGTGTAACACGTACGATTTGTACAGCGGGGAAAATATTAAAGATACAACATGGCATGATCCCATGAGCCGTTCTAAAAATCTACTGGTCGGGTGAGAGTGAGCGCAAAATGGCTGTATGAGGAAAATGTATCGCCCCACTTAATTCGCTCCTGGTATAAATTGCAATATTTCCTGGTTTTTTCAATATCGAAATTTTCTAGTGCTAATTTTTGCAACGGATATGTACAGCATTTGGAGCATTTGCAATGCATTTGGAGCATTTTTTCAAATGCAACCGGTGCAGGGCTAATACATGATAAGGATCCGGGTTCTTTGTAAACCGACTTGCTACATTGTGCTCGAGTGAAAACTTGATTGAAATCTCGGTGGTTTTATTGTAAGTTTGTCGGCTACTCAGAGGTCGCTCGGTCTACAAGCACGAAAGAATGAAGTGCTACCTAGTTTATAATTATAATTTTTTCCCATACACTGCAGTATCACCTGGAAAGCACCCGTTGTGCCGGTTTGCAACCAGATTTAATAATGCCCAGTTGATTACGAGCACTGTTCCATGTCGAACAGATTTCAATAAGTCTTTCATTTGCTTGGATTGTTTTATATTACGGCATGTACATACTGTAGGTACGGCATCTGCGTTAAACAAGAAATATACTTATGATTGAATAATTTCCTCAAGGATACGCTCATCAAACATGGCGTGTTCCGTTACACCACCCATCACTCAAAACGATCACAAATGCTTACAAATATATGTATTCAACACGCATACCATATTCCAATACAAAAGCAGAAAAACACCGAACCGCAAATGCTGTTTGGAATTTCTCGTCCGGAGTCATACTGGCAAAACTCAATGCCCAATCATGGGCAACCTCGATCACTCTCAGTGACCAGCTGCGGCCAGACTGGCATCCACCATCTTGGCAAACAACGACGTGTTATCATTCAGCAGATTAACAGGCGTATCAAACTCTGCCACCCGCCCATCACTGACCACCAGTATCCGGTCATAATTGATCACCGTGTTCAGCCGGTGCGCCACCGTCAGCAGTGTACAGCCCTCAAACGCCGTGCGGATGGTGTCCTGCAGCAGGCTGTCGGTACGTGCGTCGATAGACGCCGTGGCCTCGTCCATGAAGAGGATCTTGCTTTTGCGCAGCAGCGCCCGCGCCATGCACAGCAACTGCCGCTCGCCCACCGAGAAGTTGGCGCCGTTGGCCGTCACAGCGTAATCCAGCCGGCCTTCCAGCTCCTTCACTGTCTCCCGCAGGTTGACTTTGTTCAGCGCCATCCACAACTCGTCGTCCGTGTAGTGTTCAAAGGGGTCCAGATTGTACCTGGGAATGCCAAATATTATGTTTAGTTCAGTTTTTTAGTTTAGTTTAGTTTAGTTTAGTTTAGTTTTTTGACCAGCAGACAGACCCATGGCACTCAAAGTCTGGTCATTATGGCATACTACAGAAAATAACAACAACTAAGGATCTTAAATAAATTGATCGATTTAACACGAGACAGAAAAGTTTGGATGAAACCGCATTCCAGAACTTTTTCGCTGCACTTCATGATGTTAGTAAAGAGATCAATTTAATTCTCATCGCCAGGGTTGTCCTTCCGTCTTCTAATACCTGTTTCTCGCTGAAACGCTTCTAAAATTCTCTTAACTTGTACTGTTTTTGATAATCAGACATGCCACCCGGGTTTGTCTGCTCTTGAATAAACGGTATGTAACATACCGGAGAGTGCCGGCGAAGAGGACAGGATCCTGTGGAATAATGGACAAGCGGCTGCGTAGCGTCCGCGGCGACATTCCCCGGATATCATACCCATCAATCAACACATGGCCGTGCTCAATATCCACCAGACGAAACAACGCCGCCGCGATCGACGATTTCCCGGAACCCGTACGCCCGACAATCCCAATCCGCTCGGCCGGTTCCGCAGTAAACGATATCCCGCGCAGCGCTGGTTTCAACGAGGGGTCATACCGCAGCACCACGTCTTCCAGCGCCAGCCGGCCCTTGGGCGGCCAACTGGGATTTACGAAGGGCTCCGCGCTGGTTGGTTCCTGTGGAACGTCGTCAATGTATTCGGCCAGGCGGGCCACGGCTGTGAAGCGCCCTTCGGTCTCCAGGGCCAGGCGGACCGTGTACTGGAACATGCCGCTCATCTGGATGGCGAAAGAGAGGGTCAGGCCGGCCTGGGCGGAATTGATTTGGTCCGGGAGAAGGACGATTAGCAGGGCAATTAGGATGGTGAAGGAGATGGTCATGAAGTCCAGTCGGACGCCCAGCCACCTGACAAGCAGAAAACCGGTATTGTGATGTATTGTGATGCAAATAGCCCAAGTGTTGATGCACCGGGTTTACATTTCCGTGTTATGAATGTCAGCCCTAACCGGTAGACAGTGACTGCAAGGGAATAACTGCACTATGTGCTTACCGGATTGCGCAGTGGAAGCAGAAAACTGGGAAGCTATTAACATCCACCAAATGATCAAACCGCTGGATCAAATCATGCTGCCTCCCGTATGCCTGGATCGTCGACAACCCTTCCACAGTGGACGCGGCCAAACTCAATATAGGCGAGGTCGTGCTATTATCCAGCCGCTTGAACTCGCGCACTCCACTGCGGAAGCAGCGCACAATGATCAGCAACAGTCCCAGCAGCAGGACAATGGCGATGATCAGCCAGGGGAAAACGATGGCGATGTTGAGGATGGCGAAGAAGCAGTAGAAGCCGTTCTGCAGGAAGATCTCGGCCACGAAGGGAATCTGCGAATCAACTACGAAGTCATGCCAGGCGTTAGACAGGCCAGCGGGGTCACGGGATGGAGGTGGGCCACTGACCTTCGTCGACGTCCTTGGACAGGCGGGTCAGGATGCGTCCGGCCGGGGTGGTGTCGTAAAAGCGCATTGTAGCGCCCATCAGCGCCGTGAACATCTGCTGGTGGAGCCGCATGGCGCCTTTCAGCGATACCTATTCGCAGTAATTGCCAGTACAGTTTCTGCCAACATCGCGGTTAGTGGACGTGTGTATCAGCGTATATGGTGCATACCACGCAAGTTTAATACAACGTATGATATGTACATTACATGAACATAATATGTAAATTTCGGTATGTAATACCGTAAAATACGGTATATAATTATTATGCGCTATATCTGTACTGCATATGTTTCATCGTATTATAACTGCACTGTCTGTACGAACTGCATGGAATATATACGATTTTTAAATGTATTTTTGTAACTGAGAATCAGTGTACCAAAGTACCACTGTTTTGTTAGAGTGCGCGCCTGTGGCTGTCAACAACGAACCTTCATGAATATCCAAGAACGGAAGATGCTGATGATGATTACCAGCACTATCACGCCAACATATATCCCGGGATACAGCGCCATGTCCTTGTGCAGTCGTACGTAAGGTACGGCGACCGTCGAGTTATCCGCCATCGTAACATTTCTGATCTATTATTAACCCGTAATTCGGTTGTAGTTTATCGCTAATGATTAATGGGAACAGGACGGGAGCAAAGACATTGTGTGATTGAACATCCAGCAACGTACCTCTGCTCCGTGACTGAGCCAGTAGCTGAGCCACCAGCTGGTGAAGGTATTCAGTCCCATGTTAATGGCGAAGAGCAGCATCACCCCGGTAAACACCAGCCAGCCCCCGGTGGAGCGGATATACCGGGCGTACGTCCCCATGGTCACCGCCTGTCGGCCGCTTTCCTCTGTATCACTGGGGCTGACCGGCGCCAGCTTCGTCTCCATCACGTTCAGGGTCGGCTGGATGGAGCCAGGCTTCTCCTTCTCAACGGCGGGGGCAGATTCCATCAACGCAACCTGTTACAGTGCCAGTACTGTAAGTAAAAACTGTAACTCGGTCTAAATAGTTACTGCTTGTACTTTGACCATACACGTTGAAAAACACCCCGTGTTCCTCCCCACAATATCTTCTAGTATAAATTCGAAAAATTGACCAAAATATTATACAATTCAAAAAATCCTGAAATTTCCAACAGCCAGCCAGTCCCTTCTATAAAAGTTTGGCTACTGTAGTGGTATAATGATAATAATCTTATGTTGCCCACCTTCTCCTTCTCCACCGCTGTAATAAGATCCCGGTACTCGCCGAGCATGGCCTTTAAGCGGGAGTGTGGCCCGCTCTGCACGATGATCCCTGAGCGGAAAACCAGGATAGTGTCGCAGCGCTCCAGATACTGCACCAGACCGCTGATCAACAGCACGGTCTTGCCGTTACCGCGCAGGTAGTGGTAGATGCAGCGGTGGAAGATATGCGCGCCCACGGTAGCGTCCACGGCGCTGAGGCAGTCGTCCAGCAGGTAAATGTCGCGGTTGCTGTAGACAGCGCGGGCCAGGTTGATGCGTTGCCGCTGCCCACCACTCAATGTCGCACCGCGCTCGCCAACGATCTAATACGAAAGACATGAAACCATGCACCACGTGGGCAGCTTGTGTTGCCATGTAGACAGTAAGTAAACGCTGCATTTAAACATTTAGGGAGAACAGCGGACAGCCATACAAAACAATGTCATACAGGTGTATGAAATGTACCAAAAATGCAGCGACATGCAAACAAATGTAGACTTGTGCTTTTTGTATGTTATATACTGTTATGTAACTGCTATATGTACGGTACGTGCATGTACTATACATACTGTCCATGTATAGTATATGTATGTGTACGTGCTTTGCGTACATACAAATATCTAACAATAAGTTTTCTCGGAATCTAAGTTACTGACGCTCGCCAGTCTCACCGTCTGATCGCCGTCCGGTAGAATGGCAAAATCATAG
Source organism: Paramacrobiotus richtersi (assembly GCA_034698045.1). Taxonomy (NCBI): domain Eukaryota; kingdom Metazoa; phylum Tardigrada; class Eutardigrada; order Parachela; family Macrobiotidae; genus Paramacrobiotus; species Paramacrobiotus richtersi. The sequence goes on from JAQGAU010002806.1 coordinate 10,955, forward strand.
GTCAAACTGCAAACCTGCACCACCTCATTATACCGCTTGTACTCATAAGGCTCCCCGAAACAAATGTTCTCCCGGACGGTGTCATTGACCAGCCAGGCCTGTTGCGGAACGTAGGCAATGCGGCCCCGCTTGGCCAATTCCCCGCCAATAGCGTAGATCTGGCCGAGGAGGCCGTGGAACAGCGTGCTCTTCCCGCTACCCACGCGCCCACACAATCCCACCAGCGCGCCCGCGTCGATCTCCATCGAGACGTTGTTGATGCGGGCCGAGTGCATCGAGACGGCAGATGCGCTGGCAAGTTTGGAGGTCTCGGTGGGTTCCTTGGAGGCGGGGGCGGAGGAGGGCGGCGCCCAACTAAAGGTCACGGAGGTCAGCTTGATGGCTGTCTTCGGGGAGTATGTCGGGAGGAAGACGGTCTCCACGGGGGTTGTCATCAGGAATTTCTGTCAGCAAATATTGTAGCTGCATATTATTACACTTTAGTAAGCGATAATATTTAAATTTCAAATTAAAATTAAAATAACACCGAGTTAAATCCTAGAAAATAAAAACTATAATTATTATTGTTGGAAGATTCTTGTTATTATCGAGGTTAAGATTTGATAGATATAGTGTGGTCACTATCGGTAAAAGAAGTTGGTAAATTAAGTATTTCTTCATAAACAATAATGATTAACGAAAAAACAGGCAGAATGCTGACCATCGTGCACTTCCCTTTTTGTTTCTGTATATTAAATAATTTTTCCTTTCCCTAGCAAAGCAGAACCAGATTGTTTCATGTACCTGTATGCGCTGGCATGCGATGCGCATAGTGATTATTGGCATAAAGGACATTACGATCTGACGAATGCCACCGGCACCGATAATGTAGAAGATGATCAAGATGTTGAAAGCCTACCAAGTCAAGAATTTCGTACGAAAAACGAAAAATGGCCAACAGAAAAGCACACACATACAAAAAGCATTCTGACAACAAGCGGAACAGTATCACTCCTGTCACCACAGGGTACCTTGATACGTTCGCACGCCGGCTTGGAATCAGCGTAGGCCCGTAGCGCAAAGGGCATCCCGTAGTAGGCGCTCCGTGTGGAGTAGTATATGGTCAGCAACGTAAACGCCTGCCACCATTATAATGCACACCACCCACACACACGAAGCAACACGGACAAACACAGCAACACCGTGGGTTGGTTTCAAAGTTGGCTTTTGCCGTGCTTGCTCTGACGCGAAATGTGGTCAAAACGTTTGATTCGCGGAAGATGGGTTTGGTGAGTCGATCTCAATATGAAAATTAAAAAAGTGTGTCTAAAAGCAACATGCTACCTGTAATAAGGCCAAAATGCCAATCACTGCAATAATAATAATAAAATAAGTCTAATCTATTAATTTAATTTATTAATAATTAAAAAGCAAACTGCACGAGGCTGGTGAACTAAATTAAATTCGATTTAATTGCTAACACTGTAAAACGGTCTACTAAAAATCTGTAGTGCTTTGTAACCGTCTGTAGTTGCATGTATTGGCGGGAAGCGGTAAAGGTCACGTCGAGCACGTGTTTTACGAGATCTCGCTTTGGTGCTTGTGATTGGAAATGTGCAAGTAATGTAACTAGTCCTCCAGCTTTGAAACCAACGCATCCAACAGCACTAGCCGCATCTATACGGTACCTGCGTGGGCTGGAGCTCTCCGCCCACCCCCAGGTGGCTGAGGAAAGTGATGACGGCGGCGATGACGGGGACGAGGGGCGTGAGGGAGAGGTTCATGCTCTGCGTCCAGCCGGTCAGCGCTAGTTGCTTGCGCTCCTCCTCGCGCATCGCGCCCACTTTCTCTAGGAAGGACTCCTCCCAGGCGTACATCTTGATCAGCCGGATGCTGTTTATCATCTCCGTCATGAGATGGATCTACACAGATACACACCTGTATCGTTCATTTTTATCTAGTTCACCCAAAACGTTTTTAAGTAAATTTAATTTGAAATAATTTAATAATAATTTCTTGATAAACTGGAGCATGTTACCAGTGCATGCAGCCTGAGAATAACAAAGGATTTTTTGAGCAATATTTTGTTTTCTTGTACTGATTTTCAAATTCGAACTGACATGCAGACTGTCGTGTAACTTTGTTAGTGATTAGTAACCACTGCAGTAAATGGACTACAGGAAGTGATTCACTACGAACTGACTCATCCAAACTGATAACAAGATATGTTAACAAGTTCAACGTTTAAGTTTAGAAATGTGCGTGGTAACGCCAAGTTGATTACTAGCACTGTTCCCTGTCGTGCGGATTGGAATAATTTTTCATTTGAGTGGATTATTGTACGCAGATATTGTTACGACTTTCGGGTGCCGGTGAACCAATAAAACAAAAAAGGAAAACAAAAAAGTTATGTTATTAACAACACATGATTACATTTGCCGGTGCAATTGTGCCCTTACCCGGTTATCCGTTTCCTGAATGCTCCGCCTCCGCAGCCTCGCCAACGTCCGCGACAAGGCCGCCTAACAAACAACATATTCAACTGATCCAACACCGCCAAAAATTGAAAAAACAACAACAGATACTACAAGTAATGCAGCAACCAAAAACGTTGAACAAACAGAAAAACTACTAATATAAAAAAAAAACACAAATATGATAAGTAAGTATAAGAAATAAACGTAGTATAAAAACATAATAAATAAATAAAAAACAGTAAATATAATTAAATAAATATTAAATAACATAAAACAAATCTATAAAATAGAACAGAACATTAAGTGCCAAAATGTGTGGCTGACCTGAATGGGATAGAAAAGCACGAGGACCGCTGCCCCCACAAAAGCCATGTAGCCCAGCAGCCAAACGGAGTAGGCGGTGCCGCCGATCATGAGGATGGGCCCGCCAATCATCAGCAGACACTGCCGCACCGCCTCGAAAACGCGCCCCACGTCGGCGCTGATCAGGTTGACCATCTCACCAGCGGCGCCCGCCTGGTGCAGGTTGTGCAGCTGGAATATCTTGTAGTAGACGATGCCGTGGCAGGCCGCCCGCAGGCGGACGCACGTGCGGTACTGGATGCCCCACAGCCCCACGAACAGGATGGCGCTGCATAAAATATAAGCGGATTGTTCATAATACCGAGCAACATCGGTTGCAGCTTTAAGGTTAAAACAAATGCCAAGTTTTCAATAATTAACGCAGGAATAAAAAAGATTAAACATTCAGAAAAAGCCCAAACGGAAACACTTACGCTTGTAATTAACAAAAACACAAATCACAGAAATGAAAACGGAATATCGAAGAAATAAAAATATAATAAAAAGTAAATTATCCACCATTAAAAATCGAAACAAAAAATTATTAAACTAATCGAAACACGCTGCGTGTGTTCGCCAATAAACCCTGGTTTTACGGCTCGTTTTTGAGACATGGAATACGAGCTGGGTCTGGTCGACCCCACTGAGAGTTCAGCCGGGCAATGTGAGCGCATTGTAGTGGGATTTCTCTGCTAAATCGATCGCGCTGACTGGGTTAGAAAGCACGCTTTCGTCATCAGTACTGGAAATCCGCGAGAAAGTTGACTGCATCCAGTGCTTTCTCACAGGTTGCATTGGGA